>VWPW01024060.1:13550-48669 GCA_013389825.1 Crypturellus undulatus | reverse complement strand
CTCTGGAGATCTTCAGAACCCACCTGGACGCCACCCGTGTGCCACATGCCCCATGCTGGAGCAGGGATATTGGACTAGATGATCTCTAGAGGTCCCTTCCAACCTTAACCAGTCTGTGATTCTGTAATCTCCTTTATTGCAGGGGGCCCGATTGGCACACTGGACTTGAGAGCGAGCCCGGGCCCACCGTGAAGGAGCTCCTCACTGAGCTGTATGCGCGCGTGGGGGCCACACGCCAGTGGGCCCTGATCCGTTACATCTCCAGCATCCTCAAGAAGAAGGTGGAAGCTCTGGACGAGGTAAAACCCTGCAGCCAAGCTCCAGGGAGTGGGTCGCAATGCACAGGGGAAGATATGGCAAAGAGGGCTGCTGAATCTTGGCTGCATCCGCTCAGGGGACGTCCCAGACTGTGACTCATGCCAGGGCCCCAGAATCTGTGCAGTGCGTGTCCCTGTGGCTGAGCTGGAGGGCCAACACCTGAGGTGACCTTTTCTTTCCCCAGGCCTGCACCAACCTGTTGTCTCACCAGAAGCACCTAACTGTGGGGTTACCCCCAGAGCCTCGCGAGAAGACCATCTCTGCGTGAGTGTGGCACTTCCCTCTTCCCCACGTGTGCTGGGCTGGGCCACATGGGAGACCCTTGCTCTGTCTGCTCTGGGATCCGTGGGTGTAGGTGGTTCTGGATGGCTGCTCGCATCTTGTCCGGGCTGTGTGGTGTGACCTTCCTGGTGTCGCAGGATGAGGCATTCTGTGCCTCAGCTGAACAGGCCAGGAGAAACATGGGTGCCTCTCTGCTCCTGAGACTGTAGCACGTTATCTGTCCTGTCATCACATCCCTAGACCGATGCCCTATGAAGAGCTCGTTCACCTCATTGAGGAAGCCAGTGAGAAGAACCTCAGTGTCTCCATCCTGACCCAGGTGAGCGCAGCAGGGAAGCCCCACTGCTGGAGCCTCTGGTGAGCAGCTGTGGGGTGACCTGTCCCTTCCTCTCCAGGAGATCCTGGTGTACCTGGCCATGTACATCCGCACGCAGCCCTCGCTCTTCGCTGAGATGTTCCGCATCCGCGTTGGGCTCATCATCCAGGTGATGGTAACGGAGCTGGCGCACTCCCTGCACTGCTCGGGTATGTGCGGCTGGACGGGCATCCCGGCTGGGTGAGGGTGTTGATACCGCAGCGCTTGGTTAGGATGTTGATACCGCAGTGCTTGGTTAAATGCCATTAAAAAGGGCAGCTCTCGACACCAGGCCAGGAGCTTGTGTGAAGGGTCCAGGGGCTTCAGCTGGGACTGCTGCCTGGCAGCACAGACAGACTGCTGCTATCTCCATTCAGACATGCTGGGCTGGCACGGGAAAGAGTTCTTGTGATAGGCTACACCTGGAGTTGGTGTGTCTTTGGAGACACCTCCTGTACCAGTATTTACTTTGTTAACACAGGCTGCTGTGTAGGCTAGAAATCACCCAGTGGGGCTCTAGACGGGGGATACTATCCCAACTGTCTGTTCTTTCTAGCTGGAGAAGCCACTGAGAGCCTGATGAATCTCAGTCCATCAGATGTGAAGAATCTTCTCTTCCACATTCTCTCTGGAAAGGAGTTTGGGGTGGAAAAGAGCGGTGAGTGTCTCCCCAGGGCTTTGAGAGTGTGTCTGGGCAAAACTGAACCTCAGTGAGGAGCATGGTCAACTTGAGGTTTTCAAATCATTGTATGGGTTAGGGTTAGGGGTACAACCGTGTGTGTCCTCCTTCGCATGCAGCACATGGGCTTGTTCTGCACGGCAGTGCTCCAGCAAGAAACCACCCCTCAGCAGGGTGGTCTGAGCAGGTTTCCTGAATCCGTCTTATGGGCTGGCTCTCTGTGCCTCCTTAGCTCAGCACTGTAGTCTAAGCCAGGCCTGAAGCATGCGGCAGCTCTGCCCATGGGCCTCTTCATGATGCTGGTTGGGATAGGGGGCAAGGCTGGGTGCAGGTCTCAGCACGAGGCATCCAGGCAGCAATGAGAGGCTTCCTCGGAGCTGTTGTACTTACCTGTGCTCTCCGCTCTGCTCCAGTGCGATCAGTCGACTCAGCTCTCACCACCGCCATCTCCATCCGTGAAGTGGGGGCTGGCGGGGCCACCAAGCCTGAGCGGGCCGGCATCGTCCAGCTGAAAAGTGAGATCAAACAGGTAAGCGCAGGCAGTGCCGGCTGCTCCCTTGGACAAGTGCGAGAGACCAGCAACACATGGACAGACATGCTCCATAGGAGAGCAGGAGGAGTCGAGTTCCTGGGCTTTAGAGAGGTCACAGCTGCCTCGAGGACCTCCCTGCAGCTCCAGCCCTTCACCAGGGGAGCTGTGGCGTAAATCTGTTGTTTGGGAGTGGAAGAATGCAGTAAGGGGGGAACACAGGGATGGGAAGGACCTCACAGGGTGCCAGGTGTGGATGGTATCCTGGTGGACCTCTTCCAGGAGCGGAAACTTCATTTCCTTCTTCTCTTTCAGCAACTGGATAAACGTAGGCAGTCTCTGCCTGGGATTAAGGTGAACCCACCCTGGTCCTCCTACAGCCTCAGCTTTTATCCCTAACAGCAGCCCCCAAGGCAGCTTCCACGCACGCCTGAACTAACCAGCTTTGCGGAGCGGGCTGCCGCAGCCGGGAGCTGCTTTCCTCCTGGCCAGCCCTGGGCTCCGAGCTGCTCTGTTCAGCCCCAGGAAGGAGGTCTGGCTCCCCGGGAAGAGGCCAGCGTGGCAGAACACGCTGGAACATCGCCCTTTGAGGGAGCTCCCCATGCAGAAGGGCACCTGGGAGATGGGAGCTGTGCCCTGGGGCTGGACAGATCTCGTTATACCTGCAAAAGAAAAAAAAAAAAAAAAAAAGTGCTGAGCAGCATGGCATGATGTCCCCAGTGCTGTGACCAGCTGTGGCCCTGCTGAGTACTTCAATGGCAAACATACTACCTTGGGAACTGGCCTGCAGCCTCCCTGGGCTCTTTGTGCAGAGAAGAGAGGCTGGTGCCCAGCTGTACATGATGATGGACCATGTCTCATGTCTGGCCTGTGTCCTGGAGGGGTTCTGAGCCCCTCTGGGGTTGGGGTGAGGGGAAGTCCTCTCCTCATGGTCACTGTGGGGTCCAGCCGGCCTCCCTGCATATAGTCAAGCTGCTGTAGCGTGGAGCCTGGTCTCACTCGGAAGCAACATGCGTGGCAGGAAGGCTCAGCTGGCCCTAAGATCTGTGACCGAGTCCTCTTTGCCTGTGCTAGCTGCCAAGGGAGCAGTGGAGCCCTGCTACTGGAGAGTGCCACTCTCACCTTGGCAGTGGCACGTGGGGACCCTGTAGCTGCTCTGTGCCCTGGGGCATCCCTTCCCCTCTGACACTAACGTGAGACTCTCCACAGCTCGACTTTCAAAACCTCCTCTCCGTCTCCAGCTAACCACAGCCCCTGGGATAACCGCCCTGTGATCCGAGCTTGGTCTGCGCTGCTGCTGCTGCTCTGCTCACCCCGGAACCTGCTCTGCAGGATCAGGGTCTCATTTCTCTCCTTCTCTCCTGTAGGCCATCGATGTGCTCTCCGGGGAGGCGGATGGGAAGGCTCCTCTGGTAATGTGCGCTTGGTGGATCCATCTGCGGCGTGTGTCCTGTGTGTAGCTGTGCTCAGGCGAGGGCTCTTGTCCTCCGTGCCATCCGGGAGGAAAGAGCGCGCTGCCCGGACAGTGTGACTGCAGGCCAGTGCCAGCAGTGCAGAGCTGGCCCTGGAGCATGGCCTGATGTCCCCATGGGGGCATTTGGAAGGGGCACCGGCCACCCTTGCGGTGACAAGCAGCAGTAACAGTGTGCCAGGGCCTGAGCATGCAGGCGTTGAGGCAAGCGTGGCCCCCATCCACAATAGACACAGTTTGGTGGCCTCTTGTCTTAGCAGTGGCCCAGGCTGCTCTTTTGTGCTTAGCTAGCAGAAAAATAGCAGGGTGGAGGAGGGCAGGGGAACAGAGCGGTATTGGGGGCCAGAGTCGATGCTCCTTGGCCCTGGGTAAGCACGAGCCCTTAGCAGCTGCAGGATGTGCTCTTGTGGGGTGTCTAACACTGCCATGGTCTCTGTGCTCCGTGTTTTGTCCACCCAGTCTCCTGGGCACACGGAGCTGCCAGGCAAAGGCTCTGTCACAAGCTTGCCGGAAGGCCAGGCTGCCAAGGATAGCCGCCAAGGGCAATGGCAGCGCAGACGGCGGCTGGATGGGGCCCTCAACCGTGTCCCCGTGGGCTTCTACCAGAAGGTCTGGAAGGTCCTGCAGAAGGTGAGCTGCAAGTCTGGCCTCACTCCGTGCATGTGAACCTGTGGTCCCAATCACTGGTCTCCACAGGGAACTTGGGCACCCAGGGGTGGCTGCCGAGGTTGGGCAGATGCAGGCTTCATAGCTGAGACCTGATGAGGAAAAGCTGGATGGTTCTGCAGCTGGAGCTGCCTTGGAGGCAGGCTGGACCTACTTCATCATCCTTGCAGGCAGGGCTGGGTCTGCTCAGGTGCTTCCCACTGCACTGTGGGCTGTGGGGGCCAGTGCTGGAGACACAGCTGAGGCAGCTCCAAGGTGCTGCCTGCCCGCTGTAAGCCAGGGAGCAGAGCCCAGTGCTCTGAGCGGGAGGGCTCCATCCAGCCCCTCTGGAGTGTGACTGATGGGAAGAAGAATGACAGGCTGATCCGAGCACTGTGAGGAAAGCTGGGAGGTGGAGCTGGGGCAGCACACACAGCCCTTTGGATGGGACCGTGCGGATGCGTTAAACCTGCCCATCAGCACTGCCTCACTGTGCCATAACCATGGTCCCTCTGGCTTGTTCTGCAGTGCCATGGCCTCTCCGTGGAGGGATTTGTCCTCCCCTCATCCACAACCAGGGAGGTAAGAGGTGGTGGGGAAAACAGGGTGTCTAGGCTGGCGCTGATGGGGAGCAGCGCTAGGCAGAGAGCGGTCATGGCTTGCGCTGGTGACACTGTGCTCAAGGCCCATTTCTTCCGCTGCCTCTTGCAGATGACCCCAGGAGAGCTGAAGTTCGCGGTGCACGTGGAGTCCGTCCTCAACCGCGTGCCGCAGCCGGAGTACCGGCAGCTGCTGGTGGAAGCCATCCTAGTGCTCACCATGCTGGTGGACATGGACGTGCACACCATTGGCGGCATCATTGCCGTGGAGAAGATCTTGCACATTGCCAATGACATGTTCTACGAGGAGCAGGTACGGGGCCAACCCTTGCGCGGGGTGGACGCGACTCAAGGCTGCCGGCGGTGCTGCCACCGTTCCTAATGCTACCGTTCTCTTTTCACATCCAAAATGCAGAAGGCACTGGGTGCTGACGACCACATGCTGGAGAAGGATCCCACCACCGGCATCTGCATCCTGCTGTACGACAGCGCGCCCAGCGGGAGGTTCGGCACCATGGCCTACCTCTCCAAATCGGTGGCCATCTACGTCTACGACTTCCTGCCCAACGAGGGCTGCTCCATGCAGTAGCTCCTGGCGCTCCTTGCAGACGGCGGGTGTTTTGGACAGCTTTCCCAGCCCGGCCTTAGGCTAGTTTGCGAATAGCCTTTGTAGTTATCCTGCCTGCGGGCCCTGGCCGTGCCGCTGCTCCCGAAGGCACAGCGGCTCTCCCGAGGGCTCTGCATGTGTCCACCCCAGCCCGGGTGCGGGCACAGACTGCGGCACTCACGGCGCCTGTACTCCAGAGCCCGCGTGTCAGGAGTGTCTGTTTGCATGGCTTCTTGGGCTGTCACCCCCCGCAGGACGGTGGTCAGGGGAAGCGGCACGAGGACCTGCAGCCCTGGCCCTGCCTGCACTGCCACAATGTCCAGCCCACTCACGCTCCCCACCACCTCCAGCAGATTTGGGTTTGATTGATCTGCGCTGTGCTGCTTTTTGCTCCAAGCCTCCAGGCTGTGTAAGAGGGTGACTTAGAGCCTTTACTCGTGTGCTGCTGCTGCTGCTGGAAAACGTGGCCTTGCCCTTGGAAGCAGCTCCCAGGGGGCTGCTTGGTTTGGCCTTGCCCCCTCTCCTGGGGCATGAGCTGGGTGCCCGTCCCGCTGCTCAGGGCATGGAGGACAGGGCTGTTACGGAAGGCAGGCCCATGGGGCAGCCCCACAGTGGCTTTGGGGGCAGAGTGGGGCTTAGGGTCCTCACAAGGAGCCTGGGGGAGGCCATCAGCCCCAGCCCCATGGCTCTGGCAGGGCCCCCTCGGCCTGCAGCCAGGCCTTGCCACTTCGCTATGGCCCCAGCATTGTCCCCTGCCGCTGCGTCTTTAGGAGGGGAACACAACAGACGATCCATGCGGGGCTGGAGTTTGTTTCTTTCTCTTTCTTTTGTAATAAAAATGATATTAAAACCAATCACGCACCCTGGGGGTTGATGGTGGCGGTGGAAGGCTGCAATAAGCCGCCCGGGCCTGGCGGCGCCGCAGACACGGGGCAGCCCCGGCGGGGGGGTGGGGGGGCGGTGGTCTCCAACGTGGACTACAGCCCCCCTGTGGACTACAGCTCCCGGCATGCCGTGCGCGCCCGGCGGCACTACCCGTCCCGGCGTGCCCCGCGCGCGCGCGCGGGTGGGCGGCGCTCGGTGCCGTCATGGCGGCGCCGCCGCCCGTGTACGTGCACAGCGACGAGTACGTGGCCCTCTGCGACTCCCTCTGCAAAGTGCCCAAGCGGGTCAGCGCCGCGACGGGACCCTGCCGGGACGGGAGATCGGGACGGGGGGCCGGGAGGCCGCCCGGGGCAGGCGCTGGGCCCGGGACGGGCTCCGTTTGGTGCCGGTTGGGTGGCGGTTCAGCCCATAGCGGCGCTCCCGCGGGCGCCTCTGACCTTGTTCTTTTTCCTCTCTAGGCCAGCATGGTGCACTCGCTCATTGAGGCGTATTCCTTGCTCGACCAGATGAGGTGAGCGGCTCCGTTGGCCTTTCCTGTCCTCCTGGGGCTCAGGGGTGTGGAGCGGCTGCCGGGCTCGTGCCGCCCGCGCTGGTGGCAGGTTATGGGGCGCTCGTGTCGCTCCTAGGGGCGAGGAGGAGGCAGCCCGCCCTCCTGTGCGGGCGAAATTGCAGCGGGTGAGGCAGATGGCATCGAGATTGTTACAGCGAGTGAGGCAGATGGCATCGATATTGCACTTCCCGTGCTGTGTGCCGCTCACGCCGTCCCAGCACGGCACTCTGCGCCTCTCGCAGCGATGGGGACAGGGAAGCCATCCCTGCTGGGGCTGCTCTGAGTCCCTTGAACAGCTGTGGGATAAAGAGCAATCACGTTGCTTTGTTGTGTTGTAGTTTGGGAGACTTTTGGCGGGCCGTTGAGGCTCTGCAAGAGAGGTGGTGTTGAAACTGAAGCTTGCTGAAGAAGAGCAGTGACTCCTTGCTTGCCCATCAGGCTCTTGAAATTGGGGACAGGGAGGGGAAGGGGAAGAGAAAGGCCTGGTGTGGCTTTCCTTGCGTAGTATCTCCCAACATCTTAAAAGAATCTTGGGCTGCTGGTTGGCAATCCTGCTGATATCCTGGAGCCTACTGTGCTGATGGCCCTCCTTACCCTCTCCGGCTAGGATAGTCAAACCCAAAGTGGCTTCCATGGAGGAGATGGCCAGCTTCCACACGGACGCCTACCTGCAGCACCTGCAGAAGGTCAGCGAGGAGGGAGATGACGACCACCCTGAGTCCACGGAGTACGGGCTGGGTAAGAGCCTCTGGCGGTGGAGGAAGGGAAGGTGCTCAGTTCATTTTCAGCCTGAAGCTTTGTGTGCTGCCTGTAGAGAAGAGTCTTTCTTCTCTTCAGTGTTTCTTGATTTACTGTAGTGCCTTCTTCCTTTGAGAACTGTTCACTGTTTGGTTCCAGTGTGCATTAATTGCCTGAACAAGGTGCTTAATTGCTTCACGCCAACTAAAAAAATCCCTCCTCCAGAGCCTGCAGAACCACTGGGTAGCTGAAATCTGTTTTACCTCTTGTATCTTTGCAGGAGACCAGCTGTGTATAAGATCTAAAAATCTTTTTGCTGGGGCTGATGTGAGGCAGGAAATGAGCTGAAGTTGGCTACTGGCTTGTGAGGGTGCGATTGCAGGTGAAGGACGTGGTTTCACTCAGGAACTGTAAACATTGCGAGAACACTGGTCCAGAACAGACAGATGAAAAGTTTGTGTTTCATGGCTGAATTGAATTTTGTTGCCTAATATGTAAAGAAATGATGACAGGCTTTCTGGCTTTTCAGGAACACTCACTAGAGAGCTACAGGCTTCAAACTATAGCAGCTTGGTGGGTCCCAGAGAGGATCAGCCTGATTTGATGTAGTCCAGTGCCCCGCTTTCAAGCGGGAGCAGCCACCCAGATTTTTAGTGTGGCCGGCAGAGGGTCCCCTTGTGCTGCTGGGTGCAGCTCTGCAGTGCCCAGAGACACTGGGAAGCAGAGCCTTTTGCTCCTCCTTGGGTGCAGCCCTGGGCTTGAGCTGAGTTGGAGGGTGGCTCCAAGGAGGCTGCTGTAGGGATAAGATAAGATCATGTTCCACAGATTGCGTTTTAGGGAGACTGGGCTTCCTTGTGGGCATCTCAGTTTCTAGAATGACAAGGTACCTCAGTTGCTGTGTTGGGACTAGCCAAAGAAGCAGTTTTTTTTTTTTTTTTTTTTTTTTTTGCAAGATTGGTATTGGGTCCAAGCTTTTTTGGCACACATGTTAGAAGTTGGAAGTTGGCTCAAGACCTTTCTGAGAGCTATTTGAGCACAAAAGAAAACATTTTGATTGTTGATATATCTGTCTGTACTACCTATGGCACCTGGATCTGCTGCATGCGTCCAAATGCGGTATCTGCTATGGGGACCTTGTGCCATCCTTCACGCATGCTCTGAACAGAAAGCTAGAGCTGTGCCTGTGGACTGGTAGCTCCGAGCAAAGGGGATGCGCTTCTCCCAGAGGGAATGGGCACCCGCATCTGACTCTCTGGTTCTTACCTGCAGGTTATGACTGCCCTGCTACGGAGGGGATCTTTGACTATGCGGCGGCTGTAGGAGGAGCCACCATCACGGCAGCCCAGTGCCTGCTGGACGGCAAGTGCAAGGTAGCGATTAACTGGCCTGGAGGGTGGCATCATGCAAAGAAGTAAGAAAACAGTCTCTTCCCTTATAATTTTTCACCTGGTGTCTGACCCTCTTAGCTCCCAGCTCTGCCCTGGGAACCATTGGGGTGAAGCGATTGGGTAGAAGAAAGAGGAAGGTGGGAAGACAGGAGGTGGATAACAAAGGTCCAGGTGTGGGACAGAGGCCTGAGTGCCCACGGGTTTCTGCCAGCGCTGATTCTGTCGTGGACTGAAATGGGGCTCTCAGGCAGTTGTATTGCACAATTTCTTGGAGCCCTCCATCCAGCAATACCCGCTAATTCCCTGGGGGCTAAGGGAGAATTGATTTGACCAAGCACATTGTGGTCCCTAAAAGAAGGTCTGTGAAAAGACAAATGATGGGTATTACTTCAATCATGGAAAAGAATGGGAATGTTTGTCTTTTGTGGCTTTTTTTTTGGTCCTTTTTGATTTCTCTTAAGAGGAATGAGAGAGTGCAGCACTGACCTCGACTTTTTTTTTCCATGCTCTGAGAGTGGCTTTTTGCTCAGAACTCTGCTGAGCAGAGGAACTCTGCTGAGCAGAACTCTGCTGTTCCAGAGGTTTAACTCAATAGTTAAACCTCTGGAACAGCAGCGGAGGAGGTAGAAATTTTGTCCCTGAGTACCGTGGTTCTTCAGGGCTAAAAACACTTGTTTCTAAATCACTGCGCTCATGACTTCTTGTCGCACAGAGCCTGTGGTGTCAGTAAGCCTTGTATTCCCTTTTGTTTGCTTTCAACCTGTCAGCGGTGAACTTAATTGCACGCCTCCTACTTCTCCTGCAGTGAGGCAGAATGCGTGTTTGTTCCCTACAAGCCTTTCCTGTGCTGTTCATGATTTTTTAAAACCTTTGTCATATCCATCGTGAGTCATCTCTCTTCTAGGTTGAAGAGTCCTGTGCCGCATTTAGCAGCTGTTTGAAGCACGTTGTAAACTATTTTTATTCATACTAAAGGGCCCCAAAATTTGCATTTATTCAAAAGTCTTGCTTGGCACAGAGAGGGCTCTGTTTTGTCCTGGGTGCAGTTCCCTCTGGGTTGGGGGTGGGATATGGGCCAAGAAGCTGTCGTGAACAGTTCAGTTCTCATTCTGTGGTGACCTTGGCCTCAGCTGGCGAGTGCGAGGGATACTGGTACTTGCCTCTCGGGGCAGTCCTCAGGTCATGCTCTTTACCAGGTGCATCAGCAGAAACGAGAGGTTTTTTTCCCACACAGACTCCAACAAATTCAAGTTGTGCCCTTTCAGCTTTATTTTTAGGGCCCTGTGGAGTGTTTGGTTACTGACTGCCACCAGACTTGTGTGTGTAACCCAGTAGCTGGGAGAAGACTCCCCTGTGAGTGCAGTGCGGCTCAGCATGAGCAGGCCCTTGCCAGCAGTCTCACTGCATCTTCCACCCACTTCTTTCCATTGAGAAGTGCAATTACTGCCCCTTACTTTCTGATTTTGTTGACACTCAGATGACATCTCTTTCTAAATCTATGTGACTTCTTAATCTGAGACACTTTATCTTACACACTGGCTAAAATCTAGTTGTTCCTAATGCAGAGTACCCCTGCTCTGTCTTTTTAATATAAATATCAGGTTTGAATTTTCTGCAAGTTACATCTTTGTGCTGCTTAATGTTTCTAGCTCCAGTAGCTGCTTTTCTCAGTATTTCCCTGCTTCCTGGGCTTTTTGAATCCGAGCTGCCTCTTTGGAGGGATGTGCTTTCCTCCCTCTCTTTCAGCATTGCCCTTCTCAGGAGCTATGACCCAGAACGAGCAGCATCAGGGTGGCTAGTGGCCTGGACTCAAAGAAAAATCACCAGCTGGGGTTCCACAGTGGGGCTGAGACAGAGGAAGGCACGCCTTGACATTTTCAGTGGCCCTGAATTGCCTGGAAATATTTCAGCTGCAGAAAGTTGGGTCTTGGTTTGTGCAGTGGGCAGAGACACCTTGCAGAGCCTCTCCTCAGCAGAGCTGGCTGGTTGGAGCCTGCACTTCGGCAGTGCCAGCGTGAGCTGTCATGTTGCCTGTGCTCTGATTTCTGCTGCTCCTGACCCATCCCTTGATGGCTGCTGAGCCTCAGCAGGGCTGCATGTCCTTCTCTATCCCTGCAAGGAGGGTGGGAAAGGCGAGAGCAGCGCTCGTTGTGGTGGTGATGCTCAGCCTCATGACCTTTGTTTTTCACAGAGACGAAGCTTCTGGCTTCTGCTACCTGAACGATGCTGTCCTAGGCATCCTGCGACTGCGCCAGAAGTTTGACCGTGTCCTTTACATTGACTTGGATTTGCATCATGGGGACGGTAAGGCCAGTGTAGGCTGCACACAGTAGAACAGCACAGACTGAGGGAGGAGCAGCAGAGGTGCAAGCCCGTTGGTGCAGTGGAGTTTATCTGCTGCAACAGCAGTGGATTTATCTCCTTTCAGTGCAATCAGATTCCCTCAATCTCCTTCTGCCTTGTCCCAGATTACAGATGAGCTAGCTCGTCAGCTTAGTGTTGCTGAAGTATCCTGCCCTCTACCAAGGATTTTCTGGGCAGCAGTCTTGTATCTGAAGTGGCAAACTGCATTGATGATGTGTGCTAATTGCTTCTGTCAGAGACTCTGCAGCAATAAGACCTCTCCCAGCCCCTTGTCTCCCATCCAGTGATGATGTCTAATTGCTTATTGTCACCAGTGCAGGATTGTGAGAGGGAAGCAGTCAGTAATAAATGATACTTGTAAAAGAAGGCCTGATGCTCTTAAAGCCAGAGCGGGCCTTGCTGAAGCTGTTCTTTGC
This sequence comes from Crypturellus undulatus, assembly GCA_013389825.1. Lineage (NCBI taxonomy): Eukaryota > Metazoa > Chordata > Aves > Tinamiformes > Tinamidae > Crypturellus > Crypturellus undulatus. The sequence continues at coordinate 36,843 of VWPW01024060.1, read as the reverse complement.
TTCAGGGACTTTATTTCAATACCATTTAACACTTCCTGCTTTCCTAACTTTTATGGCATGTTTCATTTTACTCCCATTTCCCCCCCATATTTGGTTTCTGTTAAATTATCCTATTATTTCTTTTCCTACCCTTGCTATTTTAATATGTCTTTTAGAGAGAAAAAAACAACCAAACAAAAAGAACACTGTGTTGAATTGCAGCAGTACTGAGAACGAGAGCCCAATAGCTCTGGCGTTAATGAAAGCCAAGCCGTGGTCAAGGCAGCCTCCCTCAGCTCCCTCCCTCAGCCTCCCAGTGCCGCTGATGCGGACACTGCCCCGAGGTATTGTGATTCATTCGGTTATGGTTAGCATAAGAACTGCCAAATTCATTTCAGTTGTGACCCTTGCTGCATCTGAATGCAGGTCTCCACTTACTAAGGATAGACTTTTTTTTTTTTTTTTTTTTTAATCTTCCCTCTTTCCACAGGTGTTGAAGATGCCTTTAGTTTCACTTCGAAAGTCATGACTGTTTCTCTGCACAAGTTTTCACCCGGATTTTTTCCAGGCAAGTTGAACTTGTGCAGTTTGTGTTAACTCAGTTTATACATCACTGACAAGGCACCAGGGAAGGGAGCTCTTGTCCGCTTGGTTCAGCAGAGGTTCCTCACTGCCTCCCTGTCCAGGGGAGACATTGAGGGACATTGAGTCCTGGCCTGTCCCTTAACCATAGGACCATCTTTTGCTCTTAACAAACGGTCTCTGAACTCTCCCAGCTGGATGATGGTTGATGCCCAGAGTCCAAGAGCCCTTTCCGAGGTGCCGTTATCCCTTGCCTGTGGTAGCCTTTCTCTGGATGGTGTAGTTTCTGCCCTCAATCAGAGCTCCCTTGAAAGCCAGAACCTGCAGGACTTGAAAACTTAATTCTGGGATAGGGCAGATGTCTAGAACCAGGTGCATCAAAGCTCTTTCTTTTGGAGATGGCAAGAGGGTCCTGGCCCTGGGTACTTGTTCTCGTGTGAGACATCCCAACCCTCTTTCTCTTGCTGCTTATCCTTTTTCTGCCTAAACTAACTGTGGGACATTTCCATTGTCCAGGCACTGGTGACGTGACGGATGTTGGCCTGGGGAAAGGTCGCTATTACAGCGTGAATGTGCCTATTCAAGATGGTATCCAGGATGAGAAGTATTACCAGATCTGTGAAACGTAAGCCCTCTAGCTCTGATACAGTTTGTTTTCAAGGGATTTTTAGGGAACAGAGACTGAACAGCATTATTTATTTATTTACTGTTTTTAATTGAAATCTTTCCTGTAGGTTAGGGTTTGTCCTTTCCCCATTACAGTTTTTGATTAAAATGAACACAGATAATCCTCAGACATTTCAGAGGATTCGTCCAAATCCTTGCGTGAACTGAATATACAGAGGCCTTTGTCGTGAGAGGGAAGGTCTCCTTGCTGTAGGTCAGCCTTGTGTGTTTAAGGAGGGATTGAGAAGGGAAACGTACTCTTCACTAGGACTCTTAGCTGGACGCTTCTGTGCTCTTGGCTGGACACTTTTCTTCAAATAAGTGCTCTGAACTCCTAAACATCCGTGAGACACATGCTTGGGACTGAGCTACCAATGTTTTCAAAGCACCTTTTGTCCGTCACAGAAGAATGAAAGGATGAAGCTGTTTCTGTCGGTGAAAGAACTGCCTCTTGGCAGACCCCTCCATCGCTTGGCAGTGACGTATCTTGCAAGCTGTTGTCCATGCTGCAGCTGAGCTGCTCTCCTTGCCCATTTCTAGGGGAGACTAACATTATCTGATGGCTGCAGGATGTGGTAACACATCCACCTCTGACCATAGCAGCTGAGGGCTATCACTGCTCAGGATGTATAGGGCAGTCCCACTGTCTGCTTGTGGCATAGCAGCCCTCTTCCTGTTGGGGGTTGTGTTTCCTAAAGGCAGGGCAGCTTTAGGAGCCCAGTCAGGACTAGCCTGTTGCAGACATTCCCAATTGTCTGCATAGGTCCTACCAGAGGTTTCAAGCTGCATATCAACAAAGCATCTAAAAAGCAATTCTGAAAACTCACGGGCAAACAGGAAGGGTTCTGTCCTGGCCAGGAGATGGTCATGGGCATCTCACCCAGCTCGTGCCAGAAGATGATAACAGGCTCAAATTGTCCATGCTTTCCAAAGGTGGATTGGAATTTGAACTGGTGACCTGCTCTGACATGGATTTTGGTAGGTCCATTACATTCTGTGCAGAGCATTTCCTTGTATTCTTCTCCTCAGTGTCCCCTGCTGGTGAGAGGAGACTGGCTCTGTGGCAGCCCTTTCTTCTTGCTGGAAATGCTGTCAGTTCAGGCGTTCCCAGAACAAGAAGCCAGGGAAGCATGATGCAAAGCTCTCTCTTCTCCTTGTGTCTTGGGGAGACAACTGCTTCCCTTGTCCCTATGGAGTTTTAATCACTGCAGCTCAATGACATAAATAAAACGGGAGTTTGCTCATGGGGTCTTGGAGCATGTGCCCTTTGAACTTGTAGTTCCATAAATTGCCCTGTTTGTGTTTGATTCCTTTTGTTGGAGTAGATAAACTCCTGTCCTGCTTGTGGGTAGTGTGACCCATGTATAAGTGCCTATTGTTTCTGCAGAGCAAATAGCTCAGCCTCCAATTAAAATACAATTTTAATAATATCTGCTGTGTGTGGAAGGGGGGCAACATGTGACGTTTTTTATTTTATATTATTTCCTGGAAGGTCTGACGTATCTCTAAATGTTTGAAGGCAGACAGAGATGCAAAGCCCCCAAGCTGGGGCGGGGTTGGCAGCAGCAGCACTGCTGGGTGCTGGGCGGCTGCACTGGGCAGGAGACACAGCCCAGGCAAGTTTCCACTCACAGCCCTTGGGGAGCCGAGCTGCTCACAGAGCAGCTCCATCAAAAGGAAAGTTATGAGGGTCTAGCTAATCATAAGAGCATCCAGAATGACTCGTTTGATCACCTTCCAAAAAATGCCCAAATTAATAAATCAAATCAATTCTGCTGGTATGTCAGTACACTTACCTGGAATCTGGTTATTAATCTTTCGAAGCTCAAAAGAAAGAAAGGTGCTGCATGTGAGAGACATTATTATAAGTGCAGAAAACTAAAACAAGAAGTAACCCAGAGACATTCAAAAGGCAAAGAGAAATCTGAGGTATTTAAATTGCTGTAGCATTTCATATTGCAAAATGGCACTTAATTCTACCAGGATGAGATATTGATTCATTTATTTCTCTTCTGATTCTGTCCGTAATGTTAGAAAAAAATGTTAGAAAAAAAAATGTGATCAGTGTTCGCCTGTGTTGTTATAAATGACGCAAAACCACTGTGTTAATACTGTGCATAGGTGTGGATGTAGGGGGCGGATTTGATGTTAGCTAGGGCAGGCTGAGCTGCACGATAAAAATCTGCTTATCTGGAAGTTGGGTTGTGGCCATTTTTCAGTGGAGAAACAAGATAGAAATGGAAGTTCCTTCCAAAGAAAGTAGGCAGAGCCTTTGTAGCACCAGGGCTTTGGCATGCCTTGCATGCAGCCAAGAAAGATGCTATTATTTCTGTATTTACAGTGTATTTTCAGGAGTTACACAGTGAAGGAGGGATAGTTGGGATTGGACACGTATCTCAGCAGCCAGAGGCCCGGGTGATGGCCCAGCCTGGTGGTGCTGGTTGCTCTCAGAGATGCGATGCCCACAAGCAGAGACAGTTCCTCCTTATCCAGTCCCATGGGCAGCTGTAGAATCCTGTCAGCAACGTGGATCTCTGAAAGGTGGCTGGCTTTTTTCAATGCCTCTTGTAAATCCTGTAGATGAGACCCAGGTTAGAAATCCCAGACTCGTGGTTTTTTTTTTTTTTTTTTTTATTACTTTAAAGTAGAGGTTTCCCACTTGCAGAAGGAAGGTTGGAATAAGGGAAACTGCCGTTTCCTACCATGAGCTGCCTCTTCCCCTCTGTGACGGGTCAGGGATGCCTACTGGCTTGTCCTGCACCCTTCAGTGTTAGGCAGGGTGTCAGCAGAGAGGGAAGTAGCCTCTTCCCTGCGGAGTGCCCCTCTAACGCAGTTAGCAACAGAGGGAAGAGGGTGAGAGCCTCGAGCACAGGTAAAGCATGTGAAATGCATGAGAAAATGCAATTATCATATGCCTGTGTCATGTATCTACCGGGCTTTTTCATTTGGTGTATGTATATGAATGGAGCCTCCTGGGGAGAGACTACTTCAAGGTGTAAGTGCAGAAGGTTTAAAAAGCCTTGTGGCCTCCAAAACAGGGCTAGCATGTCTCAGAGGCAGTGCTAGCCAATAGCTGTGTAAAAATCTGGCTTTTTCTTGTCCCCCTCCAGCTTGCTTTCCTGACTAACCTTGCACTGGTCAGCCCTGCTTCATCTTTTCCATCCCAGTTCTGCTATTAAGTTTTGGAGCACTGGAAACTTTGGAGTGCAGGGGGCAAGAGCAGACCCTGGGCCATCAGCAAGGTCCTGGGTGTATTCCCTGAGATAAGCATAAAATAGCAAAAAAGGGAAAGCTGGAGGACAACCAGAGACTAAAACCAAACTGTAGATCATTTTTTGAAGGAGTAATGTCAGGAATGGGCTAGAGCTGTTCCTGATGCTTTTTATGGAGAGGAATATTCAGGGAAAGGTTCAGCATGGCTGCTTCACTCATGCTGTAGCATCCAGATGAATGCCGGGCCTGATTTAAATGCTGGCCTGCTAATTTTTCCAATAATTGACCTTAGACTGTGACCACCAATAACTCTGGGCTGAGAGCTATGAGATGGGAATGGAAGTCCTTTAATTTTATGAAATCATTCCTGGATCTGGCCACTGGGTTCAGTCATTGAGCAGTGCAAATCCCAAAAAGATGATGATGTTTGAAGGCTATGGGGATTGGGAATGTGACCTATCAGCTGGATTTGGGGTCTACTTGGGCCTTTTAGGATCTTCAGTTTCTATTCAGTTTCTATCCTGTAAAGCTTGAATACAACAAGGGTCAGGGCAGCAAATGCAGGAGACCTAGGCCCTCATCTGGACCTCATTGGCTTGATCTGGTTTTCATCATAGAGCAGAGCTCAGATACTAAATGCTCTTCCAGACTCTGAAAGTTCAAAATACATGTAGTCACACCAGAAATGTTGCAGAAGGTTCACGCTTTGAGCTTTTCAAGGTTTGGGATGAAATTTTGAAATTTAGGCTGAGAATGCAGATCAAGGCTTGCTTTTGAACAGTTCCCAAGTCCCAACCATGTGAAAAGGTCCAGATTAACCTGTTTGTGCCTGAATCCCCCCACATGCCATGGGCTGCCTATGCTGGTAGCCAGTGGCATGTAGGGGGTTCAGGCATAACCAGCAGCTCAAATCTGCATTCCCGTGGTGGGAATGAGGCTTGCTAGTTTCTTTGTCTTATGGACACAGCCGAGCTTGCTTCCACTGCAGCTGCTGCATGTTCCAGTGTATCCTGGATCGCACAAGAACACGTTCGAAGCACAGACGGTCCCTAGGAGAGTGGCAGGTTCCTGGGAAGCAGCAGGGGAGCCAGCATGGAGAGAGCTCACAGGACCCTGGGCCATTGGGAAGCTCTGGTGCTTGTCTGCTTGCAGAAAGGGAGAAAAGAGGCAGCCAGGGTTGTATGTCTGTGGTAAGGAGACCATGAATATAGTTTGATGGCTTGATGGAAATAGCTTTGTGCAGCATCTTGGAGATCAAAGGAGATATGTCACCATCAGAATTATGGAGGGTTGAAATTGGAAGAGCTCTTTAGAGATCCCCTGGTCCAGGCCCTCTGCTTAAGGCAGGTCCTGCAGAGGAGACTGGCCAGGACCATGTCCAGATGACTTCTGAGTATCTCCAAGGAGGAAAGCCTACAGCCCCTCTGGCCAATGTGTGCCAGTGCTCAGTCACTCTGTTTATCCACGTAGATTAAAGAGCTCTGATTTGGGGAGCTCTTCCCCATTCTGCCAGGCTGACAACCATCTCCGCAGGCCGAGAGGAAATGTTGAGCAGTACCGCTGCTCTTCAGGGGCAACGCCACCAAGGCTAGGACATCTGACTGCTGCTCAGGGCTTGCTTGAGAAGCTGTAGAAGCCTCTTCCATCCTCCTCCTTGGCCATTGAGTCTTTCAGCTGTTTCTGTGTGGGTAACAAAAGGCCACTTCTCTGGCAGCTATTCGCTGTTGTCCCTGGGGACCCGGGGAGAAGTGAATTGGATGCTGGTGAAAGACAAGTCTCATGGAGGTCTGGAAACCAGGCAGCAGCCACTCGTCTGCGCTCCGCTGGCAGCAGCACAGCCCTGTCCCTGCCCTGCAGGGAGGCACCATGGGGCTCACCCACACTGCGACAAACAGGCTGGGGAGAGCTCCCAAGAGCAGGCACCTGGTGAGCAGTTCTCATCAGGGCACTTCGCAAACTGCTTACGGGGGATCAGCTGAAGCATAAGCAGAAGGAAGGGGGTGGGAATCACAGGTGGAAGGGACTGCTGGTGCTCTGTCAGTTTAGCTTCATCGTCAGGTCAAACTTTTAGCCTGCGTGTGAGTGCCTGTAAAAACTGGAAGGAGCTGATACTGCACAAAAGCCCTTCTGACTTCCCAAAACAGCGGGAGGAGTTGCACGCTGCCTGAGCACAGTGCGCTAAACTATCTTCGTGCATGGAGATCCCAGTACTTACAGGCAAATGCTGTCACGTCAGGGAGATTTTTTTTTTCATTTGGGTGATATCTGTAAGGTGCTTTGAAGATAAAAAGCCCTGGGAGGCAGTGAACTTGGTTTAGAAGTCCTAATGCAGCCAAGAAAAACTTCTCTGTCCTTGCTGGAAGATCTTGCTGAGGAATAGTAAGCTGGCTCAAGGCTTAGTTCAGAGGGGCTGGAAACAGTTTATATACGTCCAAGTGAGTTTTGGTCCTCCTTGCTCCAAGAAGCAAGGAGGACCAAAGAAGCAGAAGCAGCACTACGTGAGCGTTGGAGTGGGAGAGCTGTGTGAGCAGAGGAGAAAACGCAGTGCACATCCCTTGTAGAGACCTTGTTGCTCTCCGCAACTGCCTGAAAGGAGGCTGTAGTGAGGCAGGGGTTGGTCTCTTCTGCAGAATAACTACAAGTAGGACAGTAGGAAATGGCCTCGAGTTGTGCCAGAGGAACTTCGGGTTAGATATTAGGAAAAAAATCTACACGTAAAGAGCAGTCAAGGCTGCCCAGGGTAGTGGTGGAGCCACCGTCCCTGTCAGTGCTCAAGAAATGTTTAGCTAAGGCACTTAGGGACATGGTTTAGCAGGCTTGGTGTGGAAGAGCTTACGGTTGTACTTGATCTTGAAGGTCTTTTCCAAACATAATGATTCTATGATCCCTAATTGGGATTTCCCCTAACCTTACACCTACGCTAAGCCATAACCCTACACTATCTTCATAACTCTATCTTTGGTTGGTAGATCATCATGTGGGTATGTTTGTTTTTTCTCCATCTGGTAATGATTTCTGTGGTTCCTTATAGTTACCATAAATGACACCCACATAATGTAGCGTGGCCTTGCGCTCTTACGTGCGGGTTGAGTTTTCCTCAGAGGTGCCTGTATGCCCATGATTTGTGGTGTTCGCAGGGCTGGTGGCCTTCCCCGAGGGCATTATGCTCAGTGGGGTTCCTTGTCAGGGTGAAGTGCCTCAGTGAGCTGCCTGGGGAGCAGCTCCCCACTGGTTTTTAACTGTGTATCAGCTGAGATCTGGAGATACTCAGGTTCTCTGTTTTGCTGTCTTAGCCAAGGCAGAACCATTCATTCCAGGGATCACATCTGCTTCTACTTTAGGGAAATAAAAACACTATTGAGAAAGGAACATGTTTTTCTCCCTTATTTGCCCCATGTTTTGTGCTCAGGAGCACAGTGTTGGGAACTGTACTATTCCCTATGTGTTCCTCTAAATACCAAAATTTTCCTGAAGTAGAACCAAACGTGTGACGTGCCCAGCTGCCTTCTCCAAGAGAGTGTGTTTCTAATAACAAATGGGGATGCCCACTTGTTGCCCAAACAGGATGCCATTCTTACTGTGCTCCAGCATGTGCTAGATCCTCAGGAAAGTATGTTTCTACCTTAAGAGCCACATGGGAGAGTATAGTGAGAAGTGGGACAGAATCCTCCTCTGTTTGTCTTGTCCCATCTTTCTGAGAGATGTTCAGGAGTGTTTATTCACCGGTCACCACTCCTTGGTCATCCTGACTTTTCCAAAGAGGAAGAGATGCACTGCTATACCGGGGTCTGGAAAAAGGTAGTTGGGTTTAGTAGTGTAGGTGAAGGCAAACCTGGGGGATTTGGGTTGATGTGACAAGTGTGGGACAGAGCAAGTAGAAGCTCAGGAAATCTTGACAGGCATCAGGTGGCTTCCAGGGAGAAGGACTCTGCAGGGCAAGGACAGGTTTCCCCAGCCCAACACTGATCCCACACCATCTGATTAAGGCCTTGTCCCTACCTCTGTTTAGTGGCAAGACCGCAGCTCCTTGAGGTCTTGTCTCAGGAAACCACTGGGCCTTTATAGTGTTTTCACCTTACTTTTAGATGTTGTTAAAGTAATGATTGGCAAGAAGGCAGTGAAGCCTTTTATTTGCGAGTCTGTCAGGGTCTAGGGATATATGGGAAGGCCTGGGCTTTGGCACAGAGCTTCTGTAGAGCTTGTGAAGCTGCCGTCCTGCAGTACACGTGCAATGTTGAGGCGTGAGACACTCAGAACAACTTCTGTCCTGGTGTTTTGGAAAGTGGGCAGGTTCTGGCTGCCCCAGCGCTGAGCAAGCTAGCGTGCAGGAAGGCAGCAGTATCCATTTGCTGCGGGTGCCTGTGCTCAGCCCCAGTGTCTTTCCCACAGCGTGCTCAAGGAGGTGTATGCAGCCTTCAACCCAGATGCTGTTGTGCTGCAGCTGGGGGCGGACACCATAGCTGGAGACCCCATGTGCTCCTTCAACATGACGCCTGAGGGAGTGGGCAAGTGCCTCAAGTACGTGCTGCAGTGGCAGCTGGCGACCCTCATCCTGGGAGGAGGTGAGTGTGTGCGTGAGCTTCGAGGTCCCTGCAGGAGCAGGCTTGTCCTGCTGTGGCCATTCCTCAGGAAAGTGCTCTTTGGGCTCTAAACCCACCTGAGTTTAGAAGGGTGGCTCATGTGGTCATCATGAGGAAGGCACTACAGCTGCTACAGTGTTGTTTATTTGCAACTCCAGATCCTTGCAGTTGTCAGGTTCAAGTCTCAATGCTGGCCCCAAGATCCTGAGTTAAAGGTTATTTAGCTCCTCTTGAGGAGAGCAGAGGCTTTTGACCCTGTGAGCTCTGCCTGTGGCTTCTCAGTGCCATCCTTGAATCCCAGCTGTGCTCATCGGCCCTGCAGGCTTCTCCTTAAAAGTGAACACTGTTCCCAAACCGACTGTGGGCACCTGGCAGTGAATGATGTCTTTGGATTTAGGCAGGGGCTTGGGAGAGGGGCTCTTGAACCTCTTGAGAGTCTCTCACAAGATTGTTTTAAGCCACAGTTCCGCCTTGTGAGGACATGCCCAGTTTTGACCATTGCCATGTTCACTGGGAGACCTCATTTACTGGGAAAGCAGTTACAAATTGAACTAATTGGCATCACGTTTGTCCTTTGTCTTCACACCCGTGGTGATGATCCAGAGCCCACCTAACAAATGTGCCCCTTTTCCTGCAGGACCTTTTGCAGGTGATCTTGCAGCAGGAGCAAAATACAGTGGTTGTGTGTGGTTTGGATAGGTGAAACAAGAAGCTTTATCCTGTGAGCTGCTAGTTTTACCTTCACAGTTTGTTCCTTCTAGTAAAACCTCTCCCCCTCTCTTCCCTTTCCTCTCCCAACATCTCAATTCTTGTTGGAGACAGGAGGCTACAACCTTGCCAACACAGCTCGTTGCTGGACATACTTGACTGGGATCATCCTTGGGAGAACACTATCCTCCGAGATCCCCGACCATGAGGTAAGGCTTTGACAATCCCTCCGTTCTCCGAGTGAGAGAGCTCAGTCATTCCACCTAATCTTGGCTGTGTCCTCGCCGTCAATGCTGTTTTGTTGAGAGACCCTCCTATAACAATGCTGCACTGTCCCAGCAGCATAGTAGCTGCTTGTTCCCCAACCCCAGACCGTTTGCATCTTTTTGAGGCATCTCGGAGCCAATCAACTTCAGAGCCTCATGTAATTGCAGAGGGGATGGGGATGGTGGGCTCACTTGTTTGCTCAAGGAGTTCTTCAGGATGTGCACATGCTTTTGCAAGGGAAGAGACAGGCTTTTCTCAAAACTTTGCATTTTAGCCCTGCTTTCACCTGCTCGCTGAAAGCACCAGGTGCAGCTTTCAAACTTTACTGACCAGGAATCTTCCAAAGGCAAAGTGCTGTTTATATGAGATACCATGAAAGGCTCTGTACCCGTATTGCTGTTCGTACAGCTTTGCTTATACATCATTCTACTCCTTATGTAGTAGAACAAATGTATATATGTATGCTCCTTGGCTTTGAGGTACTACTGATGAGCTGCTAATGAAAAGGCACTGGGAAGGGTGTTCCTTGTGGCCAGGTTTGTTTCCTTACTATCCACTGCAGAGCCTCCTGAGAGCTGTTTTGCAGCTGGAAGTGAGATTTAGGGGCTATAGTGCATCCCCCAGGCGTGTGGAATCACTTGCAGCTCTGTGGCCTGTGCAGGTCCTCAGCAATGGAGCAAAGCAAGAGCCGGGTGCCACGCGCATGTCTTTGCCCACACATGGCCATTGTGCCTTGCTTCACAATAAGGAAGATGTGTGTCTTGCATCGGTGTGAAATCTTTGTCTTCCCTAGCTGAGCATTGGCTTGTGTCCTCTAGCAGGAAACCAAGAGCCTAATTTCTAGGCTGGCTAATAGCTCCAGATACTCCTTTTCATATCAGTGTATAATCCTGTTTTGAAATGTATTAAGCAGTTTGTATCGAGCATCCTGAAGCCCAGAGACACAGGCCAAGGCCCACAGTTTTTCAAAGGATTTCCTTTTTCAGTTTTAAATCTGTATTCTTGCCTCTTCCCATCAGAGATGCTCTGTGTTTTAGTTCTTGAACTAGAACCAAGATCAACATTTTCTGAAACCGCCTGTCTGGAGAAGATCATTGAAGGATTGTGTTTGTTTTCTTTGATATAACTTTGATGCAGTTATCTGCCCCCTCTCTCTCCCCCTAACTTGGATCATTTCATAATGCTGAACATAATATTTACTCTGCCAGGAGTAAAGGTCCCTCTAACGCTTTCATTCTGGATGCTACAAGGCCATTTGCATTGAAACCGAGATGGCTGAACTTTGCCTGCTGAAGGGCTGTGTTGGCAGCTTGCCCTGAGCCTGGGAAGCCTTGCCCAACAAGCAGGAGGTAAAGTGGCTTTTGCGTTTGCTCTCATGTTACTACCCAGAGCGTGATGATAAACACTGGGCACTGAAGCACGCCGGGTTGAAGGAGCATCTGATCGTCTGCCGTCCGCATTCAGGTGGAGTGTGTGGTGCTTTGAATGACCTTACTGAGCGTCCTGAGTGCTTCGGATCTTTTGGAAAGGTTCTGTGCTCTGGGATTTTCCAGCCGAACAAGACTCGGAGTCTCTGCATCCTTGCTCTGCAAGTGCAAAGTGTAAACAAGGCAGCCCAAGGGGCCTCGCCCACCGAGCAGAGAGAGGGGGGCGCTCAGCTGCAACCCTGTGGCTGACGTGCTGCTTTGTGCTGTCCTCTTGGAGGTTCACCAGAAAAGGATTAAAAGTAGCTCTGTTTTGCACCCGTCTGGGGAAGATTTCAGCTCCATGGGGTCATGTGCTCTGGCTGCCCTCGCAGGACCTAAAGGCTGTGCATCAGCTGCCAACTGCCTGTATCCTGCAGCGTGCTTGGGATTCAGGACCACAAAGGAGCACTCGCAGGGTGGTGTTTGAGCACGATGCTTTGCGGGAAGGGACATGGAGTGGCAGCCAGTGCCTGGCACAGGGGCTGGTGATAGAGGACACTGCTACTGTGAGAGGAGGTCCTGGGCCAGTTTGTAGATGCCTTCCCTCTTCGGTCTTATGCCCTTTTCATGAGCAGAGATCAAAGAGGTAAGTTGCAGCCCTGCTAAGGTAACGCAAACTAGACAGGGTGTCGTTCCTGACCTGCCCCAGCTCTTCTCTGAGGGCCCCCAGGAGGGTTAGGAGCAGGAGGAGCAGCAGCTTGGCCCTGTTGAGGGAACAAGAAGCGCTTTGCTGCTGCTGCAGCTCCCACAGGCGCATCCAGGGCTTCTCACGAAGCGCAAACTTTTCAGCAAAACCCAAGAGAACTGGGAAGCGTAGTGGAGCCCTCCTTGGTGAGGGCCTTTCCCACTTCCTGAGCAAGCTTTCTTCCCAGACCGTGTCTGCGTTGCTTTTGCAGTCACTGCAAGCAGGGGTTGTTTCATACTTTTTACCTCTTGTTTCATTGCGGTGTTCTTAAATAATAAATATGGACATGCAATGGGGAGGACTGGGCCTCCTTCAGCACGTCAAGTGAGCAGCGCTGTCCAGAAAAGTGTTAGTTTAGTCTTCTCCTTTATCAGTGGCCAAGAGCAGACTCAGAAAGAGTATAAACATCAGTGCAAATAGATGTTCTCAGGATACTCTTCCAGCTTTCAGTGATTTATGGCCAAGAAATATCCTACTGTCTCTGAATCTGAAAGTTCTTCATGGCATTTCTTTGGTGATTTTGTCCAATGGTTTGTTTGAATTACTAAAAGTAATTACTGTGTCATTTGGCCAGGCACTCCTCAGCTTAGTTGTGCACTCTGTGGGGAATGTCCTTGTTTTCTTTACTTCTTAATTTATTATGAATGCTTATCTTAGGGTTTTCCCCATTGACATTTCCAGGTGTTTTGCAAAACATGGCTTATCCAAAAGAAATAGGATATGGTGTTGTCCTCACCTTGAGCTCCCTGGAGCAGGTTGATCCACTCCAGTGAATGAGGACGACAGGTCCAGTGCAATAATAGTGTTTGTAGCTTTGAGATTTCAAGTGATGAAGATAACTAGACCAGTCTTATGGATGGATTTTACATATGTAAAGCAGTACATCTTCTGAGCTTTCTGCCTGCCTAATACAATCCAACACGAGGAACTTTTGGGTAGGTTATTTCTGCCACTTCTACCCACTCTGTATATTACAGTGTGTGAGCTTTACTGCATCAAGGTTTTTTTTTTTTTTTTTTGTGAGAAGTTTATTGAAAGATACCCATAATGATATGTGCTGGGTTGGTGACAGTTACAAGGACCTCTATTTTAAAAAGAAATGAATTCAAAAAGAAAAAATGAAAAAAAAAACAAGCTTATGAAACCTAGACATGGAAAAAATAATGGCTTTAAGATATCAAAGCTCTCCCTCCAAAGTAAACTGGCACTCAGTGCAGAACATTCCCTTTTGTTTATGCTCTAGGGCTTTATCTGGATTTAGATAATGGAAGCGATTGGGCTTCCACCAATTCCTTTAGGAAAATTCCAGTTTCAAAGATATTTCCATAACAAGACGTGCTCAGATTTTTGGTTAAGTCCTTTGGTTTGGTTTTGTCCCAGTACTCCCAGTGTCATCCGATCAGGTGACACCCAGCTTGTCCTCAGGACCTAGACCTCACGATTTGGGGCTCCAGCAAATCCTTTTGCAGTCTGCATATTTGATTCTTGCCATCCTTCCTTCCACTATAAAAGCTTTCTGGCCTTCTCTCATTTGATTTGGAAATGGCATCTTCAGGTTAATTTGATCCCATGTTTTCAAGTAAAATGGGAAGCAGTGCAGCTGTGTAGCAAAATCCTGAGGAATTTCTCCAGCCACTTTGCACCCACTTGCTTGGCAGTGGCTGAGGTCTGTGCCTGAATCTCTGGTAGGAGAGAGCCTGCAGCACACACTTGTGCTGAAAGGCTTCTCTTTGAGTCAAGGCAGGAGATTTGCCTTTGATCAGGTTCATGGGCACCATCTCTGGAAGACAAGCCCAGACCCATTATAAGAAATACCTGTAAATTTAGGTTTGTCCACATGGACTTGTGTGGAATGGTTCAAACTGGCATTGTCGGCGTGGTCAGCTTGAGGAGAAGGACTAGAGCTTGGATGCGGAGTGGCACTCCTGACCAGTCCTGTGCACTGGTGATGGGACTGTTGCTGGCCTTTGGTGACGTTTCTGGACAGTTCTGTGCTCTCTCAAGGAATGGGAGACTCTCTGGGGTATCAAAAACGCTGCTAATTCCAGGCTTAGCCAAGGAAACTTCATAAACATCAGAAAACAACATCCGCAGCCTGCAAAGGACTCATTCTTTCCTCTCTGTCAGCTTTGGGAAAAAAAGCAGGGCAGTAAATGATGCTGTGACAGAGGTGGTCCTCTGAGAGCAACACGGTGCCCCTTGTGCCTGCGACAGCTCCAGCCTTCTCCAGGGAGCCTTGAAAATCTGAACCTCTGCTAAGATGCTGCAGATTTCACTGTCTTCAAATACAAACCAATGTGGGGCAATGGGAGTAAAGAGTCTTCTGGGGTTGTGACATTTCTTGGGCCTTGATGTGCAGCATCATATGCACCATATGCTGCCTCCTTCACGGGCCAGTGCAAACGTGCCGTCAGGCAGCTGTTTTGTTTGCCTCTTCCGAGCCTAAAGTTTATGATAGGAAACAGCTCTGCGTTATTTTCCAGTCCTTGTTTTGCAGCCTTTCCACTAATGCAGGAACCAAAGTATCCGCCTGTCATTCCGGGAGGAAGAGCTGTGAGCCTTGCCCACCAGAGCCATTTACCTGTCAGCAGGAGGTTAAAAGCTGAGACTGGTAAATGTGAGAGGCTGTGAAAAGGGACTCGGAAGTTGCGCTCAGAAGGCAACTGCAACCCAACCAGTGGAGGGAGAATATTTTCTCTTGCTCAGGCGCGCACACCTCTCCACGGCAGCTGGCAAGAACGGGTCCCTCTCCATCTCTTAAACTCAGAGGCTGCAAGGGTCAGTGCATTATGTAAAATGTGCTTTATCTTTTTCTAGCAGATTCATCTTGCATCAGAGCATGATAGAGGGGACTTGGTAGCTAGGCAGTATTTTGCCTTTGCCTTGCTGCGGTGCCTGGACAAGGCACTTTCCAAAGACTTTCCCGCTGATGGAAACCCCTTTTCCTACTTTCTGTTGCTCCTTGGCTCACAGTATTTTCACTGTATATGCAGAGTATATTCACTGTATTTTTTTCCTCATTTTCTCCACATATACTATTAGAAGATATTGTAGTTCCTCATCTTAGTGCAGGTTCCACACCAGTACTTTGAGGAGTTGCCTGATTCCTGCTGTTTTGCAGTTGAGAATGAGACATTATCATCTTGCAGAGCCTCCTGAGGGAAAATCCCAGGGTAGCTACTGGGATGTGTGGGGAGTCCTTCCGAGCTGCACATTTTTGCCCTCTAATCTTTCCCTGATTTAACCCAGGCTGCTTGTGCAGTGCTGCAAGGGCAAGTTAGCATGTGTGAGGTAAGCTGCAAGGAGATTGGAAAATAAATACGTCCTGATGGTGGGAGATTGGCTGGGAGTCTAGTGTGCATGTCGGGTGAAATGTTTACACATGTATGAGATAACCTGAAGGGAAATAGTATGGACTGTGTGTGTGCAGGCACGGAGCTGATGTCCGTTTGTCACATTCCCAGGTTTATTCTGCTGCTTCTGGCAAAGACCCACTAGTGATTTAATAGCTTGTCAGCACCTAGGCACAGAAACAAAGGTTGGTACTTCCTGATCTCTTATTTTCTCTGCTTTAAATAGGAATTCCTATTCTGATTAACATGGAACCTGGAAGTGGAGCTGTCAGTCTGGGCAGCTCTTCACGTTCGGTACCGACTTCCTGACTGGGATTGGCCTGAACACAATCCAGGCACCGCTTTCCTGCTATACAAACCCAGGGCTCCGCTGGCCTTTCCAAGGAAGCTGCTGCGAGTTCATGGTGGGACAGGGCACTGCTGAAGCACATGGATGTGAAGCAGCGAGCTTGCTTGATCTCAGTGTATTTCTCTCCCTTTCAGCCAGATTTAGTGGGTCCCTTCAGATCGGTACTGAAATCGGGAGGACAATTTTACACTAGCTTTTTTCTTTATCCAGCCTTAGATAGCTTTTTTTTTTTCTCTTGGTGTTTTTGTCAGATCTGGAGTTATTCACAAGAAAATACCCTTCTCATTTAAAGACATTATTACTTCTGCCCAATTTTTAAATTTCTTCTCTTTGCCTTTTCTATTTCTCACTCCTTTCCTGGCCTTTGCACCTGCTCGTTTCTTTCTTCCACACTTCGTTCCCTGTGGTCAGTCCTTGTTCCTGTCTCTTGAGCCTTTGCTCTGACCCTCTTTCAGATCATCATCACAGTCAGCAGTTACGCAGCTGCTTTGGGCATTGCTGCTTTCACCAGGACACTCATCTCAGGGGAGGGAAGGCATCTGCAGTCCCAAGGATGCATCCCTGTTGCTTAAACTTCAGGACCATTGAGTCTGTGCAAAGCAGCACATCAGGCACTTCTGAGCCTCTAGCTGCTATTTCAGCATGTGTAGGTTTTAAAAGGGAGAGATTGCGTGTTTCCAGATGAGCTGCTTATTCAGGAATTTTAGCTTTTCCTTTCAGCCCTGGCTCTAAGCACTGTTTTTTCATCTCTGCAAATCAACGTTTTTTTTTTTTTCAACAATGAAAATAATATATTTTTCCTTGCAACAACTAAATGTGTGGGTACGAAGTGCAAGTGCCTGGTTTTGTCACTGCAGAAGTGTGGGATTTTCTTCTTGTAACAGCCTCCTCATTCTGCTGAATGAAGAAATAAAACAAGGCTTTTCTTGAGCACTGAAAACCCCCTCTTGAATCCTTTCCCCTTAGTTACTTGATACCAAAAGCTTCTTCACTGCAATAAACCATGTCAGTGTAAAAGCTTTACAGGTACATTTTTTCCCTTTATTGAACATCTTGGAAGCCAGTTGCTTGGAGCTGTATTTGCACTGGCTTTATCTTGATGCCACTGAAATCATAGGGAGAAACAAAATGGCACCTTCCCCAGAAAGAACTGTGCCTTGTATCACCCAGCTTGGACGTATTGGACCAATGACACAAACCCTGTGTGACCAGCAGCTGAGGACGGCTACTGCTTGATCTACAATTACTGTGGTTTTAGCGTGTTGTTTCATGAAAACTGCAGTCAAAATCAACGGTGTATTTTGTTTTTTTTTGTTTTTGTTTTTGTTTTTTTTTCCTTCAAACAAGAGAGCTTGGTTGGTCTGTAGTCCGTGAGCTTTGCCAGCAGAGCCTGTGTGTTCTTGGAGAAGCTGTTCCCTGCACACACTCTGTGTGTAAACTTAAACCAGAGTAGGGCTCCAGCCCTCAGTGAGGGCTTCCCCAAAAACGTGTTGGCTCCTTCTACTGTAGCCATTTTCAGTTTTTTTAAGTTGAAAAAATGCTAAGTGTTCCCTTCTGCTTGTCAGTATTTCAGCAAGGGCTCCCTGGAGCGCTTTCTGGGCTGAGATGAAGAAAGGAAAATGTGCGGAACAGACTGCCTGAAAACTGTGTCAGTCCTGGGGCTCCCTGCGGAGACGCTTGGTAGGAGGAACTAGCAAGCTAAGTGTGCACCACTGGACTGGTGTCTCCTGTGCACACTGGCCCTGGCTCCCTCTCTGCTGTGAATAGTCCCTGCAGCTTTTTAATCAGCTAAGAGCAGTCAAAGCAGAATGCAGCTTTCTGCCACCCCGCATCGGTTTGGGAGATAGAAGGAATCTCATCCTGATGCTGTTGATAGCCTAGATCAAATTAACGAATCGATAGAAAGGAAATAATGGATGGTCTGTGTTGCTGATGAAATAAGGCTGCTAGTGATAACATATAGGATTCTATGTGATCATGCAAAGGTGCTGTATATCTTGTTGAGACCTAGCCACACAGTTCCAGCAGTCAGCCTGGAGAGACGCGCGTTCTAACGTGGAGGCACTCGGATTTTACATCTTCCACGTGCTGGAAGGCACAGTCGTACCGGCAAGTACTGCCTAGTGGTCACCGTCACTAACTTTGAGCAGGCAGAGGCAGTGCAGAAGCACGGCTTTGACATGCTTGAACTATGTGTTCCCCCTCAGAAGGAGAAAATATGCTTTTCCTTTTCACAAACAGGTACCTGTGGGGAGCCATTCTGCAGCCTCAGCCAGCCAGAGACCTCTCTTTTTGACTCTCCCCTCTTCTTCCTGCAGTTTTTCACAGAGTATGGTCCTGATTACGTGCTAGAGATCACACCAAGTTGCAGACCAGACCGCAATGAACCACAGAGAATTCAAGAGATCCTCAATTCCATCAAAGGTGAGTTCTCCACCCCAAGACAGCTCTGCTGGTTCAGGGGACCAGCTTATAATAGCATTATGCCAAGTATCCCGAAGCTTCTTAGGTCGAAGTGGCAATGTATAAGCTCCGTGTGTCACACGCCGAGGCCTTCACATTCACCAGCTTTGAGAAAGGAAACAAAAAACGAAGGGGCTAAAAGTCATTTGAAGTTTGTCCGATTTTTACAGGGGGTCCATTTTCACCATTTCAGCATTTGCAAGATATAGTGAAACAGGCTTGCACAGTGGCAGTATCCAAAGAACACTTATTTGTTCTGGGATCTCCTCGTTTGTGGTCAGCGTTTTGGAATTAAAACTCCTTGGGGGCAGCCCTGGGGAAGGAAGAAGCCATCAAGCCACTCTGGTGGTCTTGTTCATCCTTCCACCTGCCGCAGCTCATGAAGCCCATGGAGGAAGGCAGGGGATGGCAGAAGAGATGAGAAGTAAGAACAAGCAGATACCTGGAAGCCCTCACCCCCTGCCTGGCCACATCTAGGCAGCTCTTGGGAAAACAGCAGGCAGCAAGTGAAGCTCAGATGAGATGAGCTCTTCTAGCAAGTCTGGGCTGTCGTGTATGCCACGCTTTGCACTGCACAGGATGAGTCCTCAGGAATGGATTGATTTAATAGGAGCCACGTGCCCAAGCTCTTTTAAGTCCTTGGCATACAGACAGCCCAAATTAAAGGCAGTGTTTATTGAAATCTTCCCAGCACAAGGACTGCCATCCACAGTATGTCGGGTAGCGACTTGAGTTATGCTTCTGTTGGCTTGTTAAGAAGATTAAGGGAAAAAAAAAAAAGTAAAATTGCTGTGGTCTCAGTTCTTGGTTGCAAGGCTGAGCCCCATCCCTTGTGTACCTGCAAATCGAAGGCTTCTCCCTGCCCTTCACAGCGGGAGGTACCTGGAGAAGAGGCCTCAGCTTCCCGCCCAGGTTGAGATAACCCATGATGCGCTACGTCTCAGTGGAAACATCTTCTCTCCCTTTTTGTTTTCAGGGAACCTGAAGCACGTTGTTTAGCGGAGCAGGGAAGAGGGAATGTCCCGGAGCGCGTCCCTGCAGTTGAAGACGGTGCTGTTTCTGGCAGCGGGCTGGCGGAGAGCAGGGCTGCAGGGGGGACGCGGCAGGAGGGGTGTTGGCTTCATGGGTCAGTTGATTTCTTTCTCTCTCAAAGAAGTTGCCAGGCGCCGCAGCCCTCCCCATGCAGGAGTGCATGGGCCTCACAGCTCCAGCCTTCCCGCACCGACCCAGCCACGCTTGCCCCCTTCTCTTTCCTTTTTAAACAACACAGAGTTTTATTCTCACCGCTGGGTTTAAGGGTTTTTAAGAGAGGGGCTGCTCAGAGCTGGAGCCCCTCCACAGCTGGGCCCTGGCAGCAGCACCAGCTTTTACCTCGTTGCCTTCCTGGCAGGACCGCGGCCTTCGCACGACGCCTTCGATGCGTCTACCCAGGCAGAGGTGCTGTGGGCCAGCCAGAAAGTCACAGCCGTTGGGTTTTTAAACTGTTGGGCATTTTTTTTACAAATAAAATACTTGAAATACCCTTGCCCTTGCTTCTCTTCTTGTGTTCCCCTGCCTTTGAGCACCTCTTGCACAGCACCTTCAATGGGGCAGTCTATGGAGGTCCCACGAGCTCTCTGGAAATGGAACGGTATGGGGAGCACTCTGGCTTCCACCCCATCTCCTTGACGTTCCTCCACATTTTCCCATGCAATGCGGGCGCTGGACTCCTCGCGGGGCGATGACAGGATTGAAGGAGCCCAGCAGGGTACCCTGGCTGCTGCAGTCCCTTGGGGCAGGAGAGCTGCAGGGGGGTGACCGTCCCTTCGACTCTGACAACGTAAAGCGGCACAGAGCGTTTGTGGGGGCCGGTGAGTCCCCAAAATCCAGTGTGAGGCTGGTCCTGGGGCAGATCCCTCCTGGCACCAACAGGGCACTCCAGGGACTGAGGCCTCGGCTGGCCTTGTCCCCTCATTCACCTGGGCTGCAAGGCTTTTATTTGTATCATTTGTTTTAAAAAATACCTAATGGATGTGGGAAAGCGAATTTCCTGTTGCTTTAATTAGCTTTCGCTGGAATAAATAGCAAGACCAAGGGCCTCCCAGCCTGGCCTGGCTTTGTTTTGATCCCTTGTTTTTCACTTCTGCTGCAAACAACAGGAAATACAGCAGAGCCGGAGCTCAGCTGGACGCAGCTCCCACGTCCCTGCACGCTGACCGGTGACCCTCGGCTCTTCCCGCCTCTCCACAGGACGCTCAGGCTGGGACTGGGCTGTCCCCTCCGTGCTGGAGGTGGCTCCTTGCCCCACTGGGAGATGTGGTGCTTCAGGAGAGAGAAGAAAATCACATCTGGGTTAAAATGGGGACCTTCCTAGCCCAGTTTCCCTGTTGCTGCTCAAGGTTGCAGAGAGCCTAGGGTACAGGGTGGGACAGCAGTGCAGTGACAGAGAGCTGGGCCACCCCAAAGTCACCTGCCAGGGAGGTGAGGCACCTACGAGGGCATCCTGCACCCTCGTTGCTGAGCTCATCGCACCCCATTTCTTGTGGTGTGGGAGAAACAGGGCCCAAATGTAGGCAGGAGCCTCCCGGGCCTGCTGCAGCAGCGCGGGTGGCAGTGTGCCAACGGCATAGACACCGGGGTTGCCCCTGTTCTGCCCAGCGCCTGCGTCGTGGCGGCTCTGCTGCCTTGCGGTGCTGCGCAGGGAGGTGCTGGTGCCTCCAGGTGCTGGGGGCAAGGCTGGGTGCCCAGGGCACGGTTGCAGTCCCGGGCGGCCCCCACAACTCCCCCAAGACAGGGAGCCCCCATGGTGCCCGCCCTGGCTCAGTCTCTCCCCAGCTGCTCCCTGAGAGAAAAGGGCCAAGACTCAAACTCACTAAAAACTAGAAACACAAATAAACAAATGGGGAGGCACGAGCCTAATGTCTAGCAGATGGGGCTGTAATAGCATTAGGCCAGGGACTGCAGTGAAAAAGGGTCTGGACAGAGCTGGGGGGGGGCATCTGCCACACAAATACATTGGGGTCACCTGCCTGGGGGTAGCTGGGGAAGGTCTGGGCTGGGGCAGGGCCACACCCGTACTCCGTCACCTCCCCGGCTGCTGAGGGGCGTCTGGGGCTTATCTTGGTGGAGAGAAGAGAGCCGAGGGGGACACAAGGACTGCAGAGGAGAAGCCCTGTCCCTGTGTCCCTCTCGGCTGGTGGGTCAAGGCCCGCGTCATCCTGGCCAGCCTCGGCACCACCACCCCCGTTCTGCCCCCAGCCTGCACGGGGAGCAGGGGGGTCCAGCAGACACAGGGCTCCCCACGCGGCTAGGGGTCGGGCAGGGGGAACCCAGGCTGCTCCGAGGCCGCGGGACAGGCGGGCCACAAGGGCTGTCACAGCCCGCATGGGCAGGGGGCACATGCTGGGGTGCCAGGGCAGCACGGGGAGGACACGGCGCTGCCCGGGGCCGGGGGAGGGAGGTGCCGCCGCGGGGGCCGCCCCGTCCCGCCCTCTTCGCCTTTCCTGCGGCCCGGCCCAGCCCGGCCCGGCCGCTATAAAGGAGGCGGTGGCAGTGCTGACAGGGTGGGTAGTGCGGCTGCACAGAGTGGAGCTGCACAGCTCCTGTTGTGTCCATCCCCGGCGATGCAATGAGCTCCCTGCTGGCTGTGCAGGACGGCGACGTGGTGACCATCCGGCACTACCCCGACGGCAGCAAGGCAGGCAACGGGACACACTGTGCCACGCCAGGGGCAATGCCGGCCCCCGCCAAGGCCACCCCCTTGGCCCTGCAGCCCGGTGCCCATCTCTTGGCCAGCAGGCACCTGCAGAGACTCAACAGCCAGTACCGCAGCGCTGCGGCGGGGCCCCGCTCGCGGCCCCGCTGGGCCTGTGGGGCTCAGCCCGTGGGCCCCGGGGCTCTGGGCCCCTCATCCAGCGCCGCCGGCCCTGGTCTCATCGACTCGGACCCTGTGGATGAGGAGGTCCTCACGGCGCTGGTGGTGGAGCTGGGCCTCGACAGGGCTCGCGAGCTGCCGGAGCTGTGGCTGGGGCACAACGAGTTTGACTTCGCTGCGGACTTCCCGATTGCCTACTGAGGTCGGCAGGCGCCTGGGAGCGCACGGGGCGGCTGCTGGCGCGCCGGCCGGGTGCCCACGTTGGTGCTGCCCGGAGCCTGCGCCAGGTGAACAGATGTGCCCGAGTGCCCCGCAGGGATGAGCGACGGGGCCAGGGCAGTGAGCCCTGAGTGGCTGCCGAGCGGGGCCGTGCGAGAGGCGGGTGGGAAGGGGCTCTCCTCCGGGCCTGAGGACAGAGAGGTGGAGGAGCTGGGTTGTGGGGCCAGGTGGAGGCCTCCGGTGGCTGCCTAATAAAATCCTGAAGGAAATAATCCTGAATAAAATCCAGGAAGGTCCTGCCTGGTGGTACTTGTGTCTCTGCTGTCTAAGTACGGGTCCTTGTGGGGCGCAGGTCCCTGTCCTCTGCATGGGGAATAACACGGGGAGGTGCTGGGGGCCCGTCCTGCTCCTGCCGGGGGGGCCCTGGGGGGTGGCAGATCTTTGGGAACGGGCACAGGGCGGGAGGAGGGCACAGCCCCTGCCTCCCGCCGGGCTCTCATGTGGGGACGTTCCCTGCTGGCTGTCCCCATGGCGCCACCCTGCCTCTCTTGCCCTGCCACATCCCTGCGTGGTGGAGCCGCGTCCGGGAACGCAGGGAGCCGGTGCTGCAGCCCCCTGCACCGGCACCGCAGAGGGGCCGCCCTGCTCGGAGGTCCGTGATGGGGCCGAGCGGTGTCACCCTCTCCCCCTCCCTCCACGATGTTAATTGCGATGCCCTAATTAAAACGCCGGGGGGGGGCTATGGGTGTTGTGGGGGCCTCCGGCCGCCAGGGGCGCCGCTCCGGGGCGCGTCGCAGACGCGTCGCGCGCGGGCGGATTTAGGCGGCGCGCCGGAAGCGGCGGCCCTTTCGCCGAGGCAGCGCAGCCATGGTGAGCGCCGGCCCGCGCCGCCATCCGCCCGCATCGGCGC
>VWPW01024060.1:0-13461 GCA_013389825.1 Crypturellus undulatus | reverse complement strand
AAGCGGCGCCGCGCGGGCGGCCGGGCGCCGCGGCGCGCGGTGACGTTTTCCCTCTCTCTAGGCCCGCGGCCCCAAGAAGCACCTGAAGCGCGTGGCGGCCCCCAAGCACTGGATGCTGGATAAGCTCACGGGCGTCTTCGTGAGTGCGGGGGACCCTCCGGGGTCATTTTCTTGGCGGGAGAGGCGGCCGCGGTCTGTGCTCTCCACCCACCTCCATTGCTCGGTGCAGCTTCCCGGCTCGGGGGTGGCACGTCCCTGCTTGGCGTCTTGGAGAGCCCTCTGGAGCGGTTCAAAGCGCCTCCAGGGTGAGGGCGCTCAGCTGGGCGGGTTGGGGAAGGAGCATCTGTCCACGGGGACCCTGCGAGCAGCTTCTCCACCCCCTTCCCCACTCCTTGCAGCGGGTGAAGCAGCAAGGCCCGGGCGTCCCGCAGCAGCCCTCGGGTGTCCCCAGAGATGTTGATGTGTTTGAGCAGCTCAAGTAAGGATTTTCTTTTTTTTTGTGCCGTTTTTAGGCACCCCGTCCATCCACAGGCCCGCACAAGCTGCGCGAGTGCCTCCCACTTATCATCTTCCTGAGGAACCGGCTCAAGTACGCGCTGACGGGGGATGAGGTCAAGAAGATCTGCATGCAGAGGTTCATCAAGATAGATGGCAAAGTGCGCACAGACATCACCTATCCCGCCGGCTTCATGGGTGAGCGGGGAGAATTGGGATGGATACTGAGGTTGCTCAGCAGTTGTGGAAGATGTGCTGAAGCAGGGACTGCAACCTGCAGAAGAGCCCATGCTGGGATTCTGGGGACAGATGCGGCGTTTTCATTCGTTATAGCATTTAGAAGCTCTCCCCTCTGGGTGGGGTGGGTGCAAGGCATGGTCTCTGCTGAAGGAATGTGAATGTTTTTTCAGTGGTCTCCCTTTTCAGGAGACAGATTCCAGTTTTGTTTCTCTGACTGGATCACTGGTGGGGAGAATGCCTCTACAAATGCACTCGAGATTTAGATTTTAGTGAGCAAATTGCTTAAAACTGCTGCTCCAGATTCTCTTGGCACTGCAAGCAACTGCCGCTGATAGCTTCTCTCTCTTGGCCTACTCATTGCTGTACTTTTCCTTTATTACAGTAGATCAGTAGCTTGCAGCTGCCTCACAGGGCTGTTTTAGTACACTGGAGGGGAATATCTTGCAATGCTGAAAAGATTTGGAGGAAAGGGTCTTTCTGAGTTTGGCTGTAGAAATAACTGCTTCTGCAGATTTTTCTTCTAAACAGGTGTTAGGATTTCATTTATAGTTGTGCTTTGCTGCGAATATCAACTGTACGTCTGAATACCCCAGTGTTACCTCATTTTATTTCTCTTTCTGAAATCAGATGTCATCAGCATTGAGAAGACGGGCGAGCATTTTCGCTTGGTCTATGATACCAAGGGCCGATTTGCTGTTCACCGTATCACAGCAGAAGAGGCCAAGGTAAGGAGCTTGATCTCGGTGGAAGCAAGAACCAAGCTGTGTTTTATGGGGCAGTGTCTCCTGTCTGGTATCTCCTGGACAGGAGCTGTGTTCTCTCTCCACTGGGAGCTCCGTCTGCAGCCTGTTTCCAGGAGATTGGGACAATAAGGCATTTCTGGAAACAAGCTTGCAAGCAGAAGTAACAACAGGAACAACAGATTTCGTGTGTTTAGCTTTTGGATGTCCCCTTTACAGTTATCTGGAGGCAGAACGGGCCTTAAGTTGAAGGGAGCAGGTTGAAGCCATGCTAGCTGCAAGGGCTTTGCTTTGGCAGTGCTTTCCAAAGCTTGCTCATGAACTTCTGAGCTAGCTTTGCTGTTGAATGGGGTTCTTGAGCTCTTCTGGAACAGACATGCAAGGTATTTTTGAAACTGCCTGCTAGCCCTCCCTGTCTACAAGGCTGCATACAGTTCTTGACCTGAGTGTGTTGATGCTTCAGACACGTGAGCGTGTGCTCCCTTGCTTGTGCCCTGGGCAAACAGCTCTGCAGATGCCCCAAGTGCTGTGGAGTGGAGAGCTGTCTGTGGGTTGCACTGCTCTCTGTGGCTCTGCTGGGGACAGCTCCTACACATCTTTGTGCCCCTGGGGTTTGTTTTTGTTGGCTCCCCATCAGTATTGCATTGTGAGTCCCTCTGGGGGCACAGAGGAATTGAAGGCTGCAGAGAGAGCAAGCCCCTTTGGGAAGGGGTATGGATTTCTTGTATGCCTCTGCCTCTGTGTGACCAACAGGAGTTTAAGGCAAATGAAGGTGATTCCACCTTTGCAGAGGCTCTCCTAGGAAAAGACACCTGGTATTTGTAGGGCACAGTGAGCAGGTGGCTTTGGAAGAGTTGGCAGTTATGCGTGCTGTATGGTGTGTTCTGGTACTGACAGGTACTCCTGGACTGCAGAAAACTGCTCCCAGAACACAGGTATCGGGTGGTGGGGCTGGGTTGTAGCTGTGTGGCAGCCTTGTGAGAGGAGCTCCCGGACTGTGAAGGAGCAGCAGGGAGTTGCTGCCTGGTCTCCTCTGGGGCTTCCAAGTCCTGAGATGTCTGGATGCTTTGCCGGGGCACTGAGACCTGGTGGGCCCTCTTGAGGGATGTATGTGTGTGTGCTGGACTGTGGTGCAGCACTCTGCCTCAGCTGAGTAGAGTGCTTTTTTTTGCAGTACAAGTTGTGCAAGGTGAGGAAGATCTTTGTGGGCACCAAAGGAATCCCTCACCTGGTCACCCATGATGCCCGCACCATCCGTTATCCAGACCCTCTCATCAAGGTGAACGATACCATCCAGATCGATCTGGAGACAGGCAAGATCACAGACTTCATCAAGTTTGACACAGGTAGGTCTCACGTTCTCTGTCTAAGATTTTGCTCCCCAGAGGTGGGGAGCAGTGTAGAGGTTAAGTACAGCTGCTGGGCACCTCCCCTTGGAAGTGGCAGTGGTGGCAGCCTTCTGAATGGCTTTGTGTGGCATCTCCAGCTATACCTGCTGCTGGGATTCCTGTTAGAATGAGGATCAGTCAAGCTACTTGGTCTGTAGCAAAAAGAGACCTTGCCTTGGTGCTGATGCAAGTGATGAAGTATAGGTAATATTTTTTATAGGTCTTGCTGAACCAAGGTTCCAGCAGGGCGTAGGCATTAAAAATTGTGTCCCCATGATCCGGCAGCTGTTCTGTGTCCCTGCATTGCTCTGCCTGTGCAGAGCAGCAGTTTTCCTGAAGGACCCGTGTGGATGTTGTTCATCTTGGCTCCGTGTGCAAACTCTTCTCTCATCAACCTTTCCTTTGCCTTAGGTAACCTGTGCATGGTGACTGGTGGTGCCAACTTGGGCCGTATTGGTGTGATCACCAACCGAGAGAGACATCCTGGCTCATTTGATGTGGTTCATGTGAAGGATGCCAATGGCAATAGCTTTGCCACCAGGCTCTCCAATATCTTTGTTATTGGCAAAGTAAGTGTACACAAGCAGAAGGAGGATTGATCTCCTCTTGTTGGGTGCTGCTGGCTCAAGCT
The DNA here is from genome assembly GCA_013389825.1 of Crypturellus undulatus. NCBI lineage: Eukaryota > Metazoa > Chordata > Aves > Tinamiformes > Tinamidae > Crypturellus > Crypturellus undulatus. The sequence continues at coordinate 9,967 of VWPW01024060.1, read as the reverse complement.
GGGAGCTGTTTCTGTCTTTAGTAGGCAAATGTCTTCCCACCCTTGACGCCTGCAGAGTGAAACTGCAGCTGCGGCATCAGCTCTGGCCCTGTTGCCTGTGGCTCTGCCTCCTGCAGGCTGAGGAGTCTGGCAGGGGGAAGTTACTGTAAATTTACTTAAAATTGGGAATGCCGTCTCAGCTGGTGATGTAGTCCTGGCAGTGACTCACACTGAGAGTCCCAGGAGGCCTTTCTCAAGATTTCTTCTTTGGCTACTCTTTGTGGTCTCTTTTGTTCAGACTCTGAAAGGGCCATTCTGGTTTTATTTGGTTAAAATGTCCTCCTCTGGGATGTAAATGAAGCGATAGCAGCCTTTTACACTGCAGCAGACCATGTGTCTGTTTTTGTCTTGCCAAGGTTCAGGAGGATCAGGGTTTTGCTCCTGTTTCTCCCTGGGAGGGAGGGCAAGCTCTCTTCCTATCAGTTTCCTAGTTCGATGTGTTGTGTTTTTCCTTGCTTCAGGGCAACAAGCCATGGATCTCCCTGCCCCGTGGAAAGGGCATCCGCCTGACCATCGCTGAAGAGAGAGACAAGAGACTGGCAGCCAAACAGAGCAGTGGGTAACTACAGCTTGGGTGCAGCAGCAGACCTCTCAGTTTGTCAATTAAACTGTTTACCAAACGGAAGTTTGCAAGTATTGTCCTTCCTCTGCCCTGATTCTTGGTCAGTGTAGATCTGAGAAGTTGATGGAGCAAATCCTCCTGGGAGCTGTGTCCGGAGAAATAGCTGAGAACAGGCTTGGGAAGAGCCAGCAGGGATTTGCCAAGGGCAGGTGGTGCCAGGCATACCGTGAGGTCTTCTCTAATTACCTGCTGGGCTGTGGAGAGGGAAGTGGTGGATGTTTCCCATTTGGTCTTTTGCAAGCTTTCCAGCCCAGTCCTCCACAGTCTCCTAATCATAGAAGAGTTTGATTGGAAGGCCCTTGGAGATGATCTGGTCCTAATTGTTGCTTAAGCCCACAGGTGAGTGTGCTCAGCTCACCTACAGGACAGCCTGTTCCAGTGTTCAACAAAAATACTTCTCTTGTATTTGGAAGGGATTTCCTTCTGGTTCAGTTGGTGCTTGTTGAGTCTCTTAACCTCTGCTCATAAGGGATGGTCTGTCTCCCTGTAGCAGATTGCTAGTTTGTGTTCAACGTGCTGTCCATCAGTACCCTCAGGTCCTCTGTACTAAACTCTTCTTGAGCTTGTTGGCCTCCAGCCTGTATTGGTACTTGGGTTTTTTTCCCCTAGGTGGGGGGTTCTACATTGCCTTTTGTTGGACTTGAAGTTCTGTGTACAGAAGTTCTGTCTTTCTCCAGCCTGTTGAGATCCCTTTGACCAGCAGCACCACCCTCTGGTGTAAAGCACTCCTGGTTCTGTGTTCACAGAATCATAGAATCATAGAATTGTAGGATCATAGATTCTATGAGTCTACAATTCTGTGAACACAGAGCACGTCATCCTGGTCATTAAGATGTGTTTTGGTCTCAACATCAACTCCTGGAGGGAAACAGGCTGGATTTGCTGCTAATCACACCCCTTGGAGCCTGACATACCAGCCAGTTTTCTAACCGCCTCGCTGAGTGCTTCATCAGCTGTCTGTGAGGAGGTACCCTGTTTTGGGCCCCTCACTACAAGAAAGGCTTTGAGGTGCCAGAGTGCGTTCAAAGAAGGGCAGTGAAGCTGGTGAAGGGGCTGGAGCACCCTCTGATGCATCTCCACAGGAGGAGGATGTTGCCTCTGCTTTGTGCTCAGAAGGAAACTGCAGTGGGAGAGCAAAAGCCCACAGGTGAGTGCCCTCAGCTCACCAGGAATCAGCACATGGTGTGAGGAGGCTGCCAGTGGCCACAAGAATCAAGTGAAGGCTCCTGTGACTCCTGGGCTGGCCGTAGCAGCAGGGCATGGCTGGAGGCTATAAAGCACTGGGGGGGTAAATGGTGGCAGAGGAAGGACCTGGGAGGGCAGGTGTGGGAGATGGCTGCTGCGGTAGCAGGCCCTTTCCTTCCTGGCTGCATCTAGTGGGCTTGATGGCAATGCAGGGCACGGAGGAGGTGTGTATGGGAAAGAGGGTGAGATGTTGCTGGAGTGTTGGCACGTAAACACTGCCCACATCACTGACAACTGGAGCTGCTGCAGATGCTGCCTGCGGTGCTGGGGAAGCTCTGCGCTCCCCAGCTAACAAGGATGTTTTAAAGTGAGCGGCAGCATCATGGGGCCTGAAGCAGCTGAGGAGCTGCCCTGGCGCAGGCAGAGGTTTGGACTGCGCCTCAGCAAGGGCGGCCGCGACGTTGCATCCCTTGGGACACCCGCGGTGCCCGCACTGCTGGGCTGCGAGCCGGGCCCAGGGCTCCCTGGGTGGTGCCGCTGGGGGCAGGACGCGCTGAGGCCGTGGCAGGGGCTGGTGACAGCAGCTGCCGCCTGTCCGCACCGTGCGGCCGGGGCTCCCCAGCGCGCCGTCTTCACCTGTGTGCAGAGGCTGCCCAGGCCCCATTGCAACCCCCCAAAAGGAGACAGCATAGAGAGGTTAGGGATACTCACTGCGCCCTGTGTGTGCCTTCCTCCCCAGCCACGTGTGTGCCTCGTTTTGCCGAGGGTGGTGCTGAGGAGAACATAGGGAAAAGGTGCAAAAGCACGGAGGGAGCCTCCTGTTGAGCCCCCAAGGTGAAGAGGGAGCCCTGGCTTCCAGCAGGGCCCTTGCCTGTCACCGTGTGCCTGGACCCCAACCTGTTCTCAGACTTGGTCAACAGCTCATGCATGACACACAAACCCAGCCAGCAACATGCTCATCTCTGCCTAGTCACCTCTTTTGTTCTACCTTTTTCCAATGGCAGGGCTGGCCTACGGGGCCTGAGCTGACTTGTGGTATTTCAAAAAGTCCTCATGCAGTAATCTGCACCCACTTTGGGAGCCTGCAGTGTGCTCTCCACCACCACCCCAGCAGGGATCTCCAGAGGCCTTCCAGCACACCTCAAAAGCGATGGGAGCTGAGGTGGCAATGAGCTAAGAAGGAACTTAAGTAAGGAGCTAAGAAGGCAATCTTAGCTAAGATTGCCCTTTTGCAAGTCACTGCACACTAATCCCAGAGCAGGCAGCTTCAGCTGACTTGCTGCTGCTGCTGTTTGACTTCTACTTGTGTGCAGAGACACATCTGCCAGTGGCCCACCAGCCTTGGGACCCTTCCCTTGGCACTCATGGCCATTCGCAGAACCCTCGCACTACATACCATTTTTGTCCCGGCACATCGCAGGGTACCAGTCCCCTGAGGGCTCTGGTCCCTGCTGGACAAGGCACAGGATGGGCAGTGCCCATGGAGAGCCCTGCAGCACAGCCTTGCAGAGCGGCAGCTGGGGCAGCCTGATTTTTGCCGCTGCAGGCAGCGAGGAGGAGGCTTTGCAGTGTCCCTGGTGAGCTCGGTACCTTCTCAGAGCCCAGGCCCCCACGAGACTGTGCAGAAAGCGGTGTTGCCAGGCCTTATGAGGAAGCTGCTCAAGGTGATTCTTCACTGTCTTCCCTCCCTTTTGCTGCCGTTCATCAGGCCTCCGACAAGGGCCAATCTTGTGCCTTGGTTCTTGCAACCATGCTTGCGGGAGAGGTGCTGGTTGCTTTTCTGTCATTGTCAGTGGCCTGATGACTGAGTGTGCAAGGGCACCTGGTTTTCATGGCACGTGTGGGTCCTGGACATGAGGCTCTGCAAGCTGGACCAGACCCAGATCCCGTGGATGGAGTGGGATTCCTCCAGCCGCCGCTGTTCTGGCAGATCTTTGGCAGACCCTTGTAGCCCGTTGGTGCTAGCCCTGGCCTTACCATCTAGAAGAGAAGCAAGGAGAAAGGCTGAGTTACTGTGGTGCTTTCTGCCCTGCACTCCCTCCTTGCCAGTGGCTTTGTCGCAGGCAGCACAGGGTAGCCGTGCGAGTTGGACTTGCAGACTATTTCATCTACGCTCTGTTCCTGTGTCACCCTTGCAAGCTGTAACTTGCCACCACGACCCAGCAGCTTTCAAGGTTCCTTTTCCAAGTCATTGCAACTATCTTACAACCTGCAGAGGGCCACACAGGACAAGGGACTCACAGCCACTGCCCGGGCTAGGCACAGCAGCACAGGGCACTGTAGCTCACCAGCAAAATGTGAGGGATGCCAAGGAGCAAAAAATACCCCCATCAACTGCTGCTTTTAGTTCCTTTTCAGCAGGTTTCCAGCTCCGTGAGCACCCCAGCTCTGCTCTGCAGTGCTCCATGGGGATTTGAGCTCGTTCTGCACAGCTGTGGGAACCAGAGCATCCAGGTACCTGTGTGCTCGCAGAGAGATCCTGCAGGAGCAGGCGACTCGGCTGCATGGCACGCGGGTGACATGCACTTCTCTTACAGCTTTCATTGCCTTAGTCAAGCTAACGGAGCGCAAGAGCTGGAAACTGTTCATTCCTGGGGAGAAGCTGAACGTAGTAGAATTCCTTCATGGAGGAAGTCTCACGGTTGTCCTGCTGCAGGACAGATCAATGATAAATGAATTGCTAGGCAAAACTGTAGCAGTCTGTAGTCACTCCCCATCCCCTGTGGTGCTCATACACCTTCTCATGGCACACGGCAGCATAGCCAGAGCTGGTGGCTAGTTGCCAGAGCCCTGGCTTGCTGCTTCAACATGCCATGGCAAGTCTCCCAGGCATGAGTGCTTCCTACAGGGAAATCCCTTAACAACACACAAGACCAATGCAATTTTGCTTCTGTGGTCATTTCCAGGTCTCACTAGCTAGGATGTCCTTGTCAGCTTTTGCCTGAGACCCTGGAGGGGTTCAGATCTGCCTGATTATGAGGAAAACTGCTACTATGGGCCAGGGTGGCAGGAATGACTGTAGTTTCCCACCTGATGTGCATGTCTTCCTCGTGTAGGTGATCATCTGGGACTAACCTGGTGCTGGAGAGGCCTGGGTAAAACACGAGTTTGGGACTACCACAAAATGCTTCCAGTGTAGGTGGGATTTTTGAAGACTCTGTGCCTTCCACAAGCACAGCTGGAGTGTGAAAGGTCTGTGGTCCTGCAAGCGTTCATGACTGAACCTCTATCCCAGCATGACAGCAACAGGTATGGGCTAAATAAAGCCAGAGCTGTTTTGTGCAGAGCAGCTACCTTGCCATGTTGTCTGCGTAATTGCCCTCTTGGATCTGGCTGGAGCTGCTTGAAGCCGAGGGACGGCTTCTCTGCAGAGTGAGCAGGAAATTGGGGAGGGCAGATGTTTCTGTGGTAGCCCGGAGCCTTTGGAGCGACGCGCGGGGTCGCTGTGCTCCCACAAGTGGCTGTCGCTGGGCCGGGCTCCGCAGGGTCACAGCTGTTTCTGCTGTGCAGTGCCAGAGTACACTGTGTTCGCCCAGCGTCCCTTATTAATCCAAATGTTTATGCATGCCTCTGCTCCGGCTTGCAGCTTGGCCGCCTCGCGCGGAGCCTGCTCCTCTGCGCGTTCCAGCTGCGCCAGGGCGGCAGCCCCGGCTGGCAGGAGGTCTCGGGAAGGGCCTGTGCGGTGCTAACGTGAGGAGCCTGCTTGCCTTCCTCGGGTTCCCGCCCACTCCTGGGATCCCCTTCAACCTGCTCTGTTGGTTCAGGAGCTTCTGATCCCTTTGAGGGGAGCCACGATTTGCTTTTTTTTTTTTAACCTAGGGAGGGCTAAAACCCACCCCCTCTCCCAAACCTGCCACCCTTTTCCCCAGTGTTCTCTTGAGCAGGGATTTGTGATGGATCTCGATGCTTCAGAAACAGCTCAGGAATTGCTTTCCTGGGCTCTTCAGTTTCTCCAGCACCCCAGGTCAGTGATTGCTCCGGCCATGGAGCTTCCTAACCCCGTCCTGGGGGTTACCAGCTTGTGCCTCATGTGCAGCACCATGGGTTAGCATGGAGCATCTCCAGCATCCCCAGCCCTGCTTGCTGCAGAGCACAGCACCCTCCTCCCCATCCCTGGGCACTGTCAAAGCCAGCACTAGTTTCTAGCGCTAGCTTATTTGCTGCTCTCCATCCCAACTTGCTTGTCATCTGGCCTGCCCGACATTCCCACCAGTGTTTCCTGGGATGTGCCCATTTCCTTCCCTGCCCGCCGAGGGGTTTGTTTGCACCAGTTCTGCTCTTTTGAAGTTAAGGGAGGACGTGCTGGTGCCGCTGGGCTGTGTCATCCCCGGAGCAGTGTGCGGCCGCTCGGGCCATGCGTGCAGAGCAGCCCTCAGCCAGATGTGCCAAGCGCCGCCTTCCTGCTGCCGTTCTCGCTGATGCTTCCAAACCCCTCCGAGAGACGGGGGCAGTTCCATTTCCCCTGTGAGAAAGGAGCAGCAGGCCTTGGGCAAGGAGGACTGTCCTGTTGAGTGCATTTGTCACCCCACCACCCAACAAAAGGTTTGGAAGCTTATGGGGTGCTCTGGGCACAGATGTGGCCTGGGGGTGGAAACTGGACCTTGGATCTGCTCCATGGACCCAACAGTTGAATAGCACCTTGGAGACTGGCATTATCCAGTATTATCTAGTATTAGGGTACACGCCAAGGGTGTGAAGAGAGAGGAGTATGAGATGCAGTGTCCCAGTGTGCAGAGCTTAACAGTACCAGTAACACATCTAGGGAAGGGCAGGGAGTAAGATGGGAAGAAACTGGGGGGATCAGTGCTAAACTGTTGGTCTTTTGGCTGGTAATCAGCTGGCAGGTACCTCGCACAGGGACTGAACTGTGTTAGCAGACCTTGCAAGGTGAGGGAAGAACTGAAATGGGGCGGACTGCAGCTCAGATCTCAATGCCTTTAATTCTGGAGTCCAGAAAGGAACCTACGCTGATGGCCAGCCAGGTGATAGCAGTCCTGCACTGTGAGTTTGCCACCGTATCATGACTTATTGCACAGGGAAGGCTGGCGGCCTGTTTCCCAAGAGTGCTGGCTTTTGGCAGAGCTGGTTGCCCAAGCGCTTGTTGTGCCCCCGCCAAGTTGTGTACCATGGCCCTTGCGAAACAGTGTTGATAAACACTCCAGGGCATGCCAAGTCCTGCAAGATGACAACTGATGTGCTCAGGCTGGAGAGAGCACCCGGCTTGGTGAGAGGAATTTTCCACTCTGTTCCTGCAAGCAGAGTCTCACCCAGACAGGGGACTTTCCCAGCTGTCCTCCAAAATGAAGACTCATTTGCAAGGTTCCCGGTTGTCCCTGTCTGGGGCTGTTATCCCTGGTTGTGCCGGGCTGCCCTGGGCACAGGTGCGAGGAAAGGGTGCCTGGGTCACCTGGGCCACGGCTGCACCCAGAGCCAGCCCCATGCCACCATAGGACCGTTTGGTGTCCTGGCAATGAACTACCCCTTGTCCTCTACTTGCCAGACACTTGGGCCAGTCAGGCCTGCACTGGACCAGTCCTTGCTGCAAGAATTTGCTTTTTAGCACAAGCTCCTCCTATTCTCCTGCATCCGGGAGCATGCAGGTGCTAGGGTACCTCCCAGGGCCGTCCAGGCTGGCTGGATTAACTCTGCCTCCTTGCTTCTGCTGTGTCCTCTGGCATCTTAGAAATACCTTAAAGACAGACAGATGCCTTTTCCTTCTGAACCCCTGTGACTCTGCTTGGAAAGTCTATTTCCCACAGGTCCAAACTTGGCCTTGGTTAAGAGTTTTTCTTTTCTTTGGAGGAAAGATGTCTCAGGAAGAGAGTTACCACCACTGAGAGCACTGTAGGACGTGTTTGTAGCAAGAAGAGGGGTGTGCTTCGTCACATGCTGGCTAAGGTATATAATTAACGTGCTAAAACCCAGTTTAATTTGAAGAGCTAACATCTCAGAGAGGCAGCTTGCCTTTTCCACCCTCCGATTCCAGTGTGTTCATAGATGTTTCTTTCTTTCAGTGCCAGCAGGACCCTAGTTAGCTCTAGTTAAATGATGACTGAGTGTTCTGCAGGGCTGGTTTGGTGCTGGGATGGGAAACTAAGGACTTTGTCCTTTCCCTGTTCCTGGGCACACATTTTTGATCTGCCTTTCCCCTCCAATCCTGCACAGCTCCAAAAGAAGATCCATGCCTAGGCAGTGGGAATAGTGGGAGAGGGAGCTCGTTGCAGGGCATGGTCGTGCCACATGATGCAGATGCTACGTGGTGCACAAGGACACGGTGAAACACGTGTCCCTAGAAAACACCTCTTCCCTCTTGCAACTCAGCCTCCACTTGGCATGCCCGGCTGCAAGAGGCCTGGGCTGCTCCCCGTGGTCGCAGGACCTGCAAAGGGATGTGTTTGAACCATGAGATCACACACGGCCTTCCACCAAGTGCCTCCATGAGGCCTGAACCGCACTGATGAAGGCAGGAGGCGCTTGGAAAGCCTCTATGTCCCAGGCAACAACCAGGGGCAGTTATGGGATCCAAAGCTGACTGGGCAGCAGGGAAATGGGATTATTGGGGGCAACATTTGTAACTCAGCAGCTGCTGAGCTCTGGTAGAACTTGATCCCTGCCAAAACAAAGCCTTCCTCCCCACATCCCTTGGCCAGAGTTGAATGAACCTTCGTGGAAAGTTACTGGTATTGGGACACACGAGAATCCAAGGCTGCTGCATTCCCCAGCTACATCAGTGAGCCCCAGAGAGGTGCTGGGTCCTCCTTCCCATGTCCCCCAAATCTGCCTTTGGGACATTCCTGCAATAAATTTCCAGTGCTTTGTCCAGCTTGGTTTAAAGTGACTTAAGTGACAGAATTCCTGGCTGTTCTCTTGGGAAACTATTTCAGAGGCTAATGTGGAGACCTTGTGTTTGCTGGTGAGCTCCCTTGGCCCCTTTCCCTCTCCTCCACTCCTTGTTTTCCCCCCTCCTTTCCTCTTTTCCTCCCTCCATTCCTGCCTCTGTCCCTCCCTCAGTTGTTTTCCTTTTCTTCCTTTTTTTTTTGTCTTTCTATTCTTTTGTTTTGTCATTTTCTTTCATTCTTTTCTTCCTGCCTTCCTTTTATCTGTCTCTTTTCTGCCTTTTGCTCTCTGAGTCCCTTTCACTTCCTCTTTCTGTTCCTCTGTTTTTGTTTCCCTTTCTCTCTTTCCTCCCCTCTTTTTGCTTGCTCCTGAGAACCGTCAGGCCTGCCAGCATGATCCTGCCACCCTGGTGCCTCTGTGCCCATCACCCTGACATCAGCGCTGGCAGCAGCAGAGCTGGAGTGACTATTTGGTATCCCTGCAATTTCCTCTGGGAAAACCAGGCACATTGCCTACTCCCAGTGTGTTCAAGGGGAATAAAGGAATCAGTGCTCAGGGAAAACATGGTAGACCCCTCATCTGGGAGCCTGTTGTCCCTGCGCTCCCCTTCATGAAGGTCTAAACACGCCTGGAATACACGTGCTGGCCTGGTCACGTGTTCATCAGGAGATGGGCAATCTTGGTGAGGTGACACAGATGGACAAGGTGGGCAGGGAGAAGATGTGTTTTTCTGGGAAGGCACTGATGATACGTTGTCTATATTTAACTGCACTAGCCACGCTGTTGTGGCCGTGCAGGTCTAAAGATACAGGCGAGACATGGTTGGAATAGAGAGTAATAGCTATTATTAGCAAGTCGGTATCGTAGGAGAAGTCAACCTTTGGGCACAGCAGCTCCTCTCCTCAGCCTGGGTTGTGTAGGTGGCAAGACCAGCACGGCGCGGTGCTGCTGGCAGAGCTGGGCACTGGGTGTCCCTGCTCTGGCTCGAGTGTGTCTGCTGCCCCCTGCAAGCCAGAGCTGCCCTGGCCCTGCTCCCCCTGGGGCACCCACGGCAGCGGCAGGAAGATCTCCTTTGCTTCTGCGCAAAACAGATTGGCGCCCCCCAAAGCCAGCCTGTCCTCGCAGGTTCCAACAATTCCGGATGAGCCGGCTCCCTGCAGGCTCCGTCGTGCTCAGATGCCATGAGTTAAAGCGCGTTGGCGGTGCACTCATCCTGTTGCCTGCTGCCCCTCTCAGGTACGATGTGAAGGATGAGTGAATGATCAGTAACTGTACGGTCAACTG
>VWPW01024058.1:6996-147002 GCA_013389825.1 Crypturellus undulatus | reverse complement strand
GCCCAGGTCCTTCTTGGCAGAGTTGCACCCCAAAAATGTCATTAGCTCCCAGGCCCTGGTGGGGCTGTCTTAGGAATTTGCTCCCTATTTTCCATGCTTTTTCTCCATCTCTTTCGTTATGCAACCTGATGGCCACGCTGTACAATGTGGACAGGAGGAAAAAATAATATTAGATACTCCTTATCCAGTCTCTTGCAACTCAGATAAGAAGCACAACCTCACCTACAGGTGTGCCCAAGGGGAAAGCTGCCAGCAAAGAGGGTGCTGAAGTCACCTACACAAGCCGTGTGGTTGTCTTCCTGCAGGTGAATGCCAGCTGCCCACCAGTGGTGGCACGGGGGATGACAGTGACAATGAAGACGACGTCCTGCGCGGAGCTGAAGCAGAGGGCTACAGCAGAGTAAGTGTTTCCACTTGCAGCCTGTTCTGCTCAGTTTTGTGCCCTTGACTGCTGCCCTCGGTCTTCCTTGGGTGATGGTGGTGGTGGTGGTGGCTCTCTGTGCCTTGCTCAATATTGTGCGGAAAATTCTTGCTGTCCAGAAGTGAAATGTCCAAAAAGGAGACAGAGGAGAACTAAGACTTTATTCGAATAAAGGAAGAGTCCATCAGGCATAGATCTTAAAGCTTTATTCGAATAAAGGGAGAGTCCACCGGGCATATCCCTGTGGGGTCTCTCAAATTGCTGGGGGACGCAGCCCCCCTTTTATCCTATTTCCGGACGAGGGACGCCCTCTCCTTTTACCCATTGGCCAAGGTACTCAGGAGTTACAGCCTTCCCGGCCGCCTACGCCAAACTCCTGCCTCCCTCGCCTGTTCACACCTAAGGTCACCTGACTCCTTTGTCCCCCTTGATGAAGAATGAAGGGGAACTGCCCTATTTCCCCTATTTGTAAAGGCCCTCAACTCTTGGCAGATGTTCTTTTGTCCCCCTCAACTCATGGCTCCACTCAGTCTCCTGCTCCTTTGTCCTGCTCCTCAGCCAGGCTGTGGGGGAAGCTCCTTATTTGTAAAATCACACACCTGAGCTTTCCTCACAATATCAAGCAATAACCCCACGTCAGATGGTATAGAAACAGTGAATCTGTGAAACTACAGTGATTTGCCCTCTGCAAAAGAAGGACCTGGTCCTGACAGTCAGGAGATCCTTAACAGATACCAAAGTCCCAGCTCCTGCCCATACCCACCTCCTCTTCACTAGAAGAACAGATACACTGCCTCTCCTGCTCTCCAAGATCAGCTGAGTTTTACGCTGAATTTTCCTTCTACGCTGCCTAAGGTGCGCAAGACCAAGCGCCTGCTGTCTGTTCATCACTATGACTTTGAGCTGGACTCGGACTACTCTGCTCAGTCCCGCCGCCAGTCTGCGCAGCTCTCGCCAGCAGCCAGCAGCCCAGATGGCTTCCAGGTACTAGGAGCATGGTGGGCGGTTGCACTTCTTCTCTCCCTCCCTCCTCGCTGCCTCTGTTTCCTCCTCCTGCTGTCGGTTGTGTGGTGGTTTGGTTGTGTGATGGCCTTGCCTTCCCTCTTGCCCTGCTGGCTGCAAGAAACCCCTTGTCTAAGGCTAAGTCAGAAGTAGGACATCAAACCACAGCAAGGATGGGACAGCAAAGGTTTCTCTGGCCTTCCTTCCGATTGCGTTGCTGATGACAGCAGGCAACGCTTTTCGTCCGATGTTTTTTGCCCTTTTCTCCATGTGGTGGCAGTAGGGACGTAGTCTGCCAGCAGCACCAAGGGACAGACCCATACTGCCTCTGTGAAGCTCCTGCGGAGCTGGAATGACCCTTGTGAGGGTACCTGAGGGACAGGACGCAGGAGGAGAGAACTTGGGGCACAGAACTGTGTGAACACGAGAGACTTTTTGTCTTTTTTTTTCTTCCTTTCTTAAGAGCTACAAAAAAAATAATAATAATAGTAAAAAGAATTTTAAAGGTTGTGAAGGAGGACTTTTATACTTTACTATTAGCTGGTTAGAGTTAGGGATAAACAAACAGGTTTGTTCTTTCTTTTCCCAAGCCTGCCCATATGCTGCCAAATTTGACATGAGCTTGGAGTTTGCAAACTACCTTAGGGACAGGAGTTTTTTTATGTTTTTAATAAGTGAGAGGATGTGGTGGTTTAAAAGGCTAGATCTTTAGAACCGAGCTTTTTTTCAACCTGAGCCTGCAGGCAGCCTGTGCCCAGATTTCATAAGACTTAACGCTGCCCCCTGGCAGTGGCTATAGGTAATGCCAGAAAGATTAGGGAAAAAAAAAAAAAAAAAAAGAACTTTTTAATCTGGAGTTTTGATTTGGAGTTTTAAGAACTGTCATTATGAAAGGTTAACATATGCATTTACTAGAGGGCAAAACTAGGCTCTGTAGCTCAACAAGGGAATGATGGAGAGCGTCCTCCCAGCAGCTCCTCAGCAGCAATCCTTGTCTCAGGCCTTCCCAGACTTCCCCGACTCGGCTGAAGATGCCTCCCAGAAGGAGTCCGTGACAGAGGAGGCGGATCTGGCAACGGCCTTCGCCCCCGTCCCACAGGAACAGGGACCCCGCGTGAGCCCCCCCAGGCAGGAGTTCAGCACAGAGGTCCGTCTCACAGTCAACTCGCGGAGAAGGAGCCTGGAAAGAAATGCAAAACCTGGTAGGTGTCCCTGGCCAGACTCCTCCTGCCTCCTTTTGGGGAGCAGTAACTGTGAGTTAAAGAGGTAACTTTGGGCATGAATCTCTTGTGTCTTTGTACTGAAGCCTTCTCTCCCCAAAGGCAGCCCCTGGAGCGAGCAGCCTCGGTCCCCGTACTCTGCGGATATGGACACCTCCGATGAGGATGCAAAGGGGCCCCAGAGGTTCACTAGCTACGCATCCCATTACGTGAAACGCCGGAACAGAGCTTCCTCCCAGGAAAACGTCAGCCCCTCGGGAAATCAGGTATCCAGCAGCTGTTAAACCTCTTGTAGGACCAGGTTGGTGGCCATAAACCATGCTTGTTATTTGTGAGGTGCAGGACGGTGCTAACTGGTTCGGAGAAGAAGCAAAAGCAGTGGGTGCAAAATGGATGCAGCATTCTGCCCTGTTAGGATGGTGCAAATATACCCTGGAGCTCTGTCCTCCTCCTGCCACGTTCGTGGCAAAGAGAAAACCGAGCACTGTCGTTCCACTCTGCTGCTGTAATAACAGCTCTGCCCTCAGTGCTGTTGATTCACCAGCCTGTCCCTGTTAACCTGTGCGTCACCTGTAGTTTGCCATGTCCCCAAAAAGACCTTTCACAATTGAATGTACCCGTGGTCTATGATCAGACCAAAGCTTGGAGAGGGATATTTAATCAGCTTCAAGATCCTTTAGTTGTACAGTGTGGAGAGTGTTGCAGTCCCGGCAGGACAGGGTCAGGCTGACTTGTCACATCCCTCTCCTGAACAACAATAGAGGATCTGTCTGGAGAAGGTGTCTGAAGGGCTGTGAGCACGTGCTTTAATTGTGAAGCAGGGACCCGGAGTTCTTGGTGACACCTTTAAGGATGCTTGGCGTGGCACAAAGCCTCCGTCAGCCCTCTTAAGCAGCAAAATGCACGTTACTGTTTTGCTACACAGATACCATGAGGAAAGCCACTGCTGGTTTCCACTTTCAGCTGGTAGTTTTGCATGCGCTGGTGGACACTTCTGGATAATCCATAACCTCTCCTTTGCCTTTATTTTCTCAACATATGCTTTAATGAGCGAATGCTCCTCATTTTCCAGTCAGCAGTAAATGGGTGTCCTTAATGAGACCATGCTACGTTAGGCACAAAATGCACACGGCGCTTTGCAGTGGGGAAATGGGGCCAAATTCCTACCAACACTTTGGATGACTTCCCTCATCAGCCGGGCAAGCTCTCACCTAAGGGTGCTTCAGCGTGTTTTGGTGCAACATGTTTGGCTCCATCTCACCCATCCAAAGGCTGTCAGGAAAGCTTGCCACTCTAATGGTTGCAAGACACCTCCTGATTCCCAATTTAACCCATTTGTTCTCATGCCAACATTGCTCATTAGCTCAAATGGCTCTTCATCCTTCCTGCCTTTATGCTGCTGATGCGTTTACAGCTAGCAACCACCTTCCCACACAGCCTTCCCTCACCCCATGGAGCAAACCAGGCTCCCACTGGCCCATTAACTTCAGGGTAACACGCGCAGTGCAGGTGCCCTTCGCTGAGAAGAGGTCAGGTACCAGCCCGAAGATGAGAGCGAGCGAGAGCATCTTTGAAACCTCAGAGGGAGGTTCTTCAAAACACGGGTTTGAACTGAAAGTCACCGTGCTCTAGGCTGCTTTGGATTTTGCTTTAACCCTGGGGAGGGCACACTTTTCAGTCCTGAACACAGGAAACTTACCTTTTCTGTGAATAAAAGCAAGGACCATCCCCTGGCCCTGTTACTCCAGGAGCTGGAGGTAGGAAATTTATTTAAAATGCTGGCTTTCTGGAAGATGAACGTAAGACCCTGACATTTGGGAGAGCAGAGCACCATAATTACCATCCCCAATTGACTGTGTCATTAGCAGCACTAAACCTGCAGGCAGGAGGTGATCCAGTGCTCCGGTGACGAGGAGACAGCGACAGGCCCTCGGCTTCCAAGCAGGAGGCGTCAATGAACACAGTTGCATTAGAGCTTCAGCTTCCTCCAGACTATTCAAACTTGGTCATGGCGAAAGCTGTGCTAGGTGTTTCCTCCTAGGCACCCCCCTGTCAGGCCCAGACTGCCCTGCAGTGCTCCCGCCATGACACGGGCTGCCAGATGCTGCTGTGTATTAAAACATCTGAAGTAAAGAAAGGTGAAGCAAACGCAGCCCACAAGGTGAACACTGGTTCGTAGCATAACCGCTCCAAGCTGTTGTGAGGACCTAATTGATGGAGCACAAAAGCGCAGCGAGGGGATGGAGGTGTTGCAGGAGAAAAGCGCAGCCCTCGCATCTCTTCATCGTGAGGTCGGCTGGTTGTGTTTGCCACGTGGCTTCCTTGGAGTGCAGGGCAGACACTGAGAGCCAGAGCAACAGGGAAGTCAGTGCTGCTTCTGCTTGGAATGGGCAATATTTTCATTAGTTGTATTTACTTTGTTTGATGCAACGGAAAAAGATATATTCTGGGAAAAAGTTCCTTCTTTAAAAAAAAAAAAAAAGGAGAGAGAAAAAGAGATTTCCTTTTACGTTTTTCAGCAATTTTCACAGAAATCTTCCTTGGCTCTTGAGCATAGAAAGCAACTTCTCTTTGACTTTTTCAGGCAGGAGTTTATGGCTCCTTCCCTTTTCCTCCTGCTGGTTGCATGTGCCTTGGGCTTTATTCTCGCTGTCTTGGTGGCGGTGGCTGGTCTGCTCTCTACTCCTTTGCTCTCTCCTTTTCTCTAGATTCACGAGCTCAACAAACGCATGTCCGCAATCGAACGCATGCTGAACCGCTTGGAGGAAAAAATCCTGGTGCGCTCTGATGAGGTAATGGGGCAAAGCCAGGGTGACCACAGTGTTTCTCTCTTCCTGGCCAGGGTGACCACAGTGTTTCTCTCTTCCTGGCCCTTTCCTGCCTTCCTGAAGGTGGAGGAGATGCTAGGAGCCAGCCTGGCATGCTCTGCATCCATCCTTCTGCTGGCAGGGTGGTGCTCAAGGTGCCCCAAATGCTTCAGGGCTGGTTGGTTGATTTTAATCCTCTGTCTAAGCCTTGGAAACTCCTCTCACATTTCAGATCTACCTTAGAAACTGTTGCATGGCAGCACAGAAAAAGAAGTGAGTTTAACCTGTGGTCTTTGGGCCCACGTGGAGGCTAGTGCCTCTGGCACTAGAAGAATTGGGCTTCAGGTCAATATTCTGTAAAACATTAATTTCAGTAATATTTTTGATAGGTGTCAGTACAAGTATAGAGCTGTGACAGCTCATCTGAAACCATGGAAGAATCAATTTGTGTGTATAAGGGCATGACCTGGTTATCATGAGCAAAAGGTCCTGGTTGAAAGGATGTTTGTCTCTCTTCTGGGCTGCCCTTGCCTTACAAGGCCATCAAGCTTGCAAGAAGGCAGCTAAATTAAGTTAAAGTTGGGCAGCAGCATAGAATCTGTGAATATATAGGTCATTTTGCATTGATTCTAGCCTTCTAATTTTAGGCTATGTTCTTTCCTTTTCCTTAATGTGAATCCATTGCAATGAACTGCTCTGGCTGCTGATCAGTCAGTGGAATGGACGGTAATAATTACAGAAAAGCCACCTAGGCATAGGTAAAACAAAGTGATTTCTTCTTTTTTTCCAAAATCCATAATGGGGGCAGCCACGTTTGTAATTTCCACTGTAATCGAGATGGTGGAGTAGAAGGTGAGCACATTACCTTTGTAGATGTCACCAGCCCGAGAGCTGCAGTTGTCAAGGGTGGTATCAAGAAAATCTCTATAGTTTTGATCAACTGGACTCCATAAAAGAACAGCCAGAATGGTAATATAACTAGAAGAGATTATATACGAGAAGATTTGGAAAATGCAAGCAGTTCAGCCTCCCAGGAGGTAAAGGTGAGGTGGACATAAGTGCTCCTGTAGGCAGAAAGCTCTTTCAGAGAGCAGCAGTGCCCTGTTCTCATGGCTGCGGCAGACGAGAGCAGAGGTAACGGGCTCTAAACTGCTCCAGGACCAATTCAGGTTAACTATTAGGGAAAGCTTTCCATCAGAAAAGATGACAGAGCCCTGGAATGGGTTGCCTGGAGGGAGCACTGCCCGCTGGAAATGCTGTTGCTAAAGGTTGCTAAGGACAGAAGCCATCAGGTATGAGGCAGGTAATTGTATTCCCTTCTTAAGGCCAGGGACAGGGGGTTCAGTAACTTCTGGAGATCCCTTCCAGCTGCTGAGATTTTGTTAGGATTTCTTCCTGAGGTAAAATAAATTGTAGGTAATAACACTGCCAAGTGGAAATATGGCTTCTTTCTTACAGGACAATTTCCTGTGTGCTTTCTGATTTCTCAGTACCTGAAGTCTGATCTCATATGGCCAAGCTTCCTTGGGGAGTAGTATTTCATGCGGCTCTTATCGCAGCCAAGTGGGTTACTTTGGGCTGGGTGATCTCCAGCCGGGTGGCAATTCAAAATGAAAATGCCACGATGTTTGGCCTCAGATCTCTCAGCTTCGCCAGTGTTAGTTTCATGGTGTTTTTTATAAGGGCAAAGAGGGAGAAAGACAATTTTCCGCAGGGGAAAACAAGTACCCGTTATGCGTGTGGAAATGCTTTACATCAAGAATTTGGACTATTTTCCGTTTTGCTCTCCCCTGTTTGTTCTATGTGTAGAAGGTGTGCAAGCAGGGCAGTGGGTGTGGGATGTCATCATTGACACTGGTGGCTCCTGGTCTCACTTTTGTGTTGGAAACGGGCCTGTCCTGATGAGTGTGTGTGGATCCAGGCATGCCCCACGCAGCCAGCCTTTGGGGACTGCTACGCTTACAAAACTCCTTCCTATTCCCTCAGTCTCCAGCCCCAGAGTCACAGCTTGATCCCGATGCTGAGGAGGAGGAGTTGAAGAGGAAGCTGGAGGAGCTAGCTAGCAACATCAGCGACAAAGGAATCTCTTCGGAAGAAGAGGAGCATGAAGAAAAGAAGGGAGCGAAGAAACCAGAGATGAGCTCCTCCAGTGACGACGTGGCCAGCGAAGCCCACCAGGTAACCCGTGTCCTCCCGCCCGTGCTCTTCTGGGCCTTGTTTGTGGTTCCTCCTGCTGTAAGTCTCTCTCAGCTCCAATGTGACAGGAGGGCTGTTGGTCTGGCCCGCACGGTCGTCTCAAAGGCCGCCAGGACTGCAGGCTGTTAGTTCGGCGCTTGCCAGAGCAGGATGCCCAGCAGCCAGCAGGGCTGTGCGGCAGCACCAGCGCGAGCGACTGATGACAGCCCAGGGGATTCAGGTGTGCATTAGGGGAAGGGGACTATGCGTGTCTCCGGTTGTGCAGACCAAGACGGCCCGTTAGCACAAAACAGAGGTTAAGCGTTCAAAGGTGAGTGTTCCTGTGGGGCTCTAATGGCTTCTTTGTCCGTCCCTTCCCTCGCGCCGTGCTCGCGGATGGAGCACGCACGTGTTTGTGTGATACATCCGCTGCTGAGGGGCCGCACAAAGGAAGCGAGTGTGGGCTGCGCGGCCCCCGTCCTCTCCTAAAAAGCTCCTTTCATCCCAGATTGCCGACACTTCCATTTTGCCACCGGGCGCCGTGTTTAATGCGCTTTTGTTCTTCGGTTGTAAGGCAGAGCTTGGCTGCTGCTGGGCAGATGGCTTGAAGAGTGTGGTAGGAGCAGCTACGTGCACATGTGTGCCGTGCATTTAATGAGTGCGCTCCTTTATTTAAGTTTACAGCTCTCCTTATGCTTTCCTGATATTTGCTAGAATAATTTATAAAGATGCCCCTTGTTAGGACACCCAGTAACTGTCTGAAGCAAATTGCATCCCCAGTCACCTGTGAATCTGTGGCAGTGGGCACAAGCTTTCATTAAGCTCCAGTCCACTTCTTTGGCCTGCCCACATCGAGGTTTGTATTTTGTAAGATTCAGAGTTTGTTTCTGTATGATCGTCCTGTCCGGACGGGAAGAAATTTAGCTGGGGAACACTGTGATAAAAGCAGCCTTCCTAATGCAAAACGTGAAACTTGGCTGTGCCACTGAGGCACAATAAAATAATAAAAATATCAGCTGCATGGAGTGAGCCGGTCCGTTGCGGAACGGCTTGCCTGGAAATACGTGTGGTTGTAAACACAACTGTTTGTCTTTGTCTCCAGTGCATATATCACCTCCATCTCCTTGGTATCTAGGGAATTATCGGCAGAGAGGAGGATGATGAGTTTCTTCAGTCTATTTTTAAATACGCTTAATGCCTTATCAAGCAAAAGGGCTAATGCAGGCAGCACTTACGAGCAATACTGTTGTCAGGACTCCTTGGGGTGAGAGAAGGGGGACACGAGTCCCAAGTTTTAGCAGAGGGGAGATGTGACACTGCATGCGGCTAACAGCAGCTCTCCGTTTGCCGTTGAGGGGATTTCTTTTGTCATGGCCATCCTCGAGGACGCACGGGCTGAGATCAAAGCTCTCTTTTAGCCACATTCCCATCTCCGCTTGAGAGCCCTCCAGGGACAATGAAGCCCCGTCATTACCGCAGCTCCATCGTCCTCCAGCTCCGGAAGGCCTGGTGCCCCTTTCACCCCATTCTCGCTGGTTTTGTGCACCCGTGAGCACCTGCTAAAATAACATCCTTTCTTCTCCCCTCTCCCTTCTTCCTGCCCGCCCTCCGCTTCGGCTGCGCTGGGCGCTCGCAGAGATCTTCAGCTCAGGCTTTGAGCGACATCACGGCCAAAGTCCTGAGGGCCATAAACGCCACGGAGAGAGCGGTCTATGAATCTGTGCACGGAGAGAGCCAGAGCAGTGGCACCTGCGCCCTGCCCGGCCTGACAGACAGCAGAGAGGTGGCCGAAGTGTACCGGGACCTTGAAGCAAACGTAAGGTTCCCACACGTTTTCTGTGAGCAGGGAGGGAAGGAAGGGTGGAATGCAGAGGACTGCTAAAATCTCTGGCAAGGGTGTTTTAGCACTAGGAGGGTAGGTGTCCCAGGGGAACGGAGCGTTGGGTGCCTCATCTCCGTGTGCACATAAAGATCCTGTGATGTGCCCGTAGAAAGGGCAGGAGCCGCTAGGGAGGACGGTGGGGAAGGAGGCTGCCAGGCTCATGGTTCTGGCCTGCGTTCCCCAGTGCTGGAAAGTAGGGTGCACTTCTCCCCTGGAATTGGAAGCAGTTGCATAGTAAGTTGCAGAGCTGTAAGGTTCAGGGTAGTTTAGGGAGAGGAAAAGTTTTTAGCCATCAGGCAAGGAGTAACCAAGGGGCTGACTCATCATGTTTACTTAAATACCTCAAATGGCAGGAAGTGGTTGCAGTGGATGAAGAGCAAAGGCCCTCTAGCCCAGGGCCTTGTCTGATGGAGGCCGGGACCCTCTTCTCAGTTTGGGGGTTGTCCTGCTCCTGTTGGGTTCCTCTCCAGCAGTGCAAGGCTGCACCAGCATGTCGCATGATCACGGGTGACTTGTACAAGGGGCTGATGGGCTCCTATGGATCTGTTTAAATCCCGTGGTAGCTTTGTGCAACTGTGGAGCAAGCCTGCTGGCTACCATATTCCTGTGGGCTTTTCCAATTGCAGTTTGACTCCCTGGGGAATGGGTGGCTCCAGCTTTGGGCTGTTCCTGTGACTTGATAAATGGCACTGCATGCGCAAAGAGTTGCCCCTCCATCTGGGAAGGCAGAGATTTGCTTTCAGAAACCTCCTGTGACAGCAAATGGGTTTTTATAAGGTGCCCAGTTTGTGTCTCATCAGAGGTGGCTTCTTCCTATAAGTGGGTGGCCACAAAGAGCCGTGCGCTTTCAGGATCAGCCCATGCCAGACGGGTCCTGATCCATGGCAGCACCCTGCGGAAAGCGGGCACCTGCATGAGGCCTCCTGAGGAGGGGGTACTGCTGGCAAGGATGAGAGCTCCGGGCTCCTGGCTGCTGCCGCCAGCTGTTTGGCAGCGAGGTAGGTTGGATACGGCGCTCGGAGCAGGGTGCTCATCCCATCTGGAGCCTCAGCGGAGTCACTCCTGGCTCACCACGTGCTCGGGCAGGCTGCCGGGGTGCCCTTGCTCAGGAAATGCTGCGGCTCTGCTGGTTAGTGGCCTGATGCAGGTCTCCATCCCCAGGATGTACACATTGTCCACTTGGATAGCAGCACGGGGCGCTGCTTGCAGCCAGCGGTAGACGTGCTGCCTCGCGCCTTGTACCAGGACCAGCGCGACCTGGGGGGTGCTCTGCACCTGGATGGGAGTTGGGACCTTGGTGTGCAGAGAGGGCTCGTGCCAGCCAGCCACAGGTGGTACCCAGCCCGGGGAGGTGCAGCAGCATGTAGGTTAGCAGCACCGAGGCTCTGAGATCGTTCAGCAGAGTGGGGCAGCCACCAACAGCTGCCGCGGCTGCCCCGTGTTATTGTACACAGACGCGTTCGTACCTCGTAAATGGCCTGGCTTGGACTCGCCTCCCCATGGTAGCCGAGGAGGAATCAAGAGACGGTAAATCCAGTGGGTTTGCTAGCATGGGTGGTCATGCTCCTTTCATCTCGCTTATCTAGGCAGCAAGATAAACGTGTTGCTCCCTGGAGCTATCTGCATCCCTAGCCACCTCACTGCTGCCTTGGGCTCCGTGTTTATGTATGTCACTTGGGGCACCCAGCTGGGACCAGTTCTGAGTATCAGCCCCTGTGCCCAAGTGCCTTTTGCAAGGGCCAGGTGGGTTGAAAATCCCAAATCCTGACCTATCCCCAGAAAACCCAGCCACACAGTCTTAAAAAGGGACAGATTTGGAAATGTCTTGATCCTCAAACAACCTCTTTCTAGCCTGCCACCATGGGACATGGTAGCCTGAACTTGTTTCTGGATATCCACCTCCCACCGAGGACATGGCCTAAAGATGCTGACACTACTTGAGCGGGTCACAGAGTTGTAATGCTTCACATAGGCACATTGAGCCTTTTACTACTTCATTTATTTGGTAACTGCTCTTGAGAAGCTCAGGGGAGGGAAAAAATGAGATGAAAAGCCCTGCCAGAACTGAACGATACTGGCTGTGCTGCAAGGCGAAAGGGCAGTTGTAAACAGTGGCCATCTCAGGGGTGGGAGTTGTGTCTGGGGCTGTGGCCGCACAAGTGGGTGAAGCAGACAGGGACACTAGTTGAGCCACAATGGCCCTTCTTTTTCAGGTGTACCTGACTGCTGGGAAGACATACCGGCTTGAGAAGACCCTGGAAGAGCTTGAGGAAGGGGCTCAGCACGGCGGCACCACCGACTCGGAGCTGTCAGAGCTGGAGGACAGAGTGGCCTTGGCCGCCGCTCAAGTGCAGCAGGCAGAGAGCGAGGTGAGGACCTGGCTCTGGGAGCTGTTACCTGCCTAACGCCCAGTGGCAGCAAACAAAGCTGGCAGAGGCCTTGCTGCTTTCATTACCTGAGCGCCTCACACTGCTGGCAGGCAGCTGTGCCTTCCTAAATACAGCTGTGGACAGCCTGGACACTGTCTGTGTGTTTTGCCTCCCTCCAAAGGTATCGGACATCGAAACCCGAATTGCGGCCCTGACAGCTGCAGGGCTCACAGTGAAGTCGGTGGAGAAGGCGAGGAAGAAACCGAGTGCACAGGTGAGCATGAGGATAGTGAAGGTGAAGCCCAGCCCTGAGCAGTGCGTGCTCCATCATCCCCTGCTTCCATCCTGGCGTGTTGGGCAGGGGGATTCTTTCTTCTTCTGCAAGGAGGAGATTCGGGGCCATCACATGCACAGCAGCCTGTCCTCAGCCCAGGAGATGTGCTGCATCCTGTGCTTTAGCAAGAGCCCTGCTGGGTGTTCAGCTGTGCACGTTTGCACCATCCAGGGCAGATCTCTCTTCGGGTCTCCCCTAAACACTTGTCCTCTCACCTCTGAGCTTGCCCACAGTAAGAGGAATCCCAGCCTGATACTCAGTAGCCTCAACCTGCACATTTCTGTATTGATTTTTGTAACAGCAACAGGTCAGAGAGTTCTCACCATGGCAGTGCCCTGCTTTTCTTTTTTACTCACCCTAGGATCAGACCAGGCTAAGCAAAGTTGGTGAGAAAGCAAACAAAAGCAGCCTGCGTTGTCCGAAAAGCCACAAGTAAAGCCTATTTCCTGAGCCCAGTTAGTTCAATGCACAGTACCTTAGCACAGCTTTTACCTCTGCATAAATCCTAAACCTTTCCATGAAACCACGTAGCCCATCAGTCCCACGGCTTTTCCACCCGCTTCCACCACCCCATGCAGAGAAGTCTTTGCTTTTCCCTTCATCTGCAGGACTTTCGCCTCCCGTCTCCTAGGCCTGTCAGCAGCAGTCCAGGGTCGCAGAGCGCCGAATCTCAGGATGACATTAAAGTGAGTGTGTGTTTGGTCTGGGTTGGAAGTCTCTCTCTGGTGCTCAAGGAGACCACTTTGAGCACCAGCCAGAGGGGCAGATTGAAAAGCGGCATTTTGAGGAGTCACTGGGGTCTCAGTGAGCTTGGGCACTGCAAGCTCTGCTCTGCTGGAGGGGTCCCATTTCAGCACACAGCAACAGGCCTGAGCTGGCTTAGGTATTAGTGGCAATGGTAGCTTCATCTTCTTCATGAACTGATGTCTAAGATACTGGGCAAGTTTCTGTGGCCTGAACTGCCTGGTATCACTTTTGGCTGCTGCTGCTTGGCTAGTAGAGCTTCGTGGCACACATACATGTGCGCGCAGCATCAGGCCTGAGGCCAGCATGTATTGAGAGGACGGCGTTCAAAGCGGCAGAAATGCAGCCTTTTGGTGGGCTTCATCCTTCCATCCCCTTCTCATCTACAGACTGCTCCTCTTCCTCTTGCAGGCTATGTCAGGACCCCAGGCATTCAGGAGGAAGTTCAACAGCCCTCTTGAGTTTGCAGGTAGGAGTTGCTGCTAAGGGGGTAGCAGGGAGCTGCGAGCACTTGGCTCAACCTGGGCGGACGCTCGGTCCCCTCGCTCAGCCACCGTTGTGTCTGTGTTGGGGACTTCTGTCCATCCAGCTATAGTGAGTCGAGTCCTATGCCAGAGAGGAAACCTGTTTGGGTTTTTGCTGCCCGTGTCCAGGGACACCACTGTGTTATTTATTGCTAGGGTTCCGTTGGCTATGCGTTCAAATTTAGACCTCAGAGCTTCACCTGAGCCCAACATTCTTCTTTTAGCAATTTCTTCTCGACTGTGTCACGCTGGGGAAGGTGTCCTTCACCCCATCACCTGCCTGCCTCAGCCTCGGGAATCCACAACCAAGACTCAAACCTCACAGCTTAGAAGTGCTTCAAGGCAGGCAGCGACCTTCAACTTGGCCCAGCAGCTTGTGTGGCATGGGGCAATCACTGGAAATGTTTCATCCGGACAGACATCAGCAAGACCTATTAGGAAATGACTTTGCTATTTCTTCCTTATCTTGACTCATAAGCTCACAGGCAGAAAGAAAGGCTCTCCTTCCAGATAATGCCCAATCGAAGATGAAGTCAGGAAAAGGGAGAAAAAAGATCATTTAATACAGGGAAGGAATCACATTTCCTCCATGTGCAGAGACAATTAAAAGTTCTCTTTCCCAAGGTGAGGCTGATAGGTAGTAAGAGAAAGAGTCATCTGTGCTCCCTCCTGTAAAGGGCAACCAGATAAAAGGCAGCTCAGGGGACACGTCAGCCCCACAAGGAGATAGAGGGATGTGCGGTGAGATCTGACGTCACCAGCCGAGTCTAATCCCCTCTCTGCCCAGGATAGGTGATTTGGGGGACTGTCTCCTGGCTGTCCTCCATGCAGGTCCATGGCTCACAAAGCTGGGCTTGTCAAGGTGAAGATAGTGGAAACTGGTGGTAGTGAAGAGGAGGTGATTTAGTAAGTCAAAAAATGAGATGAGAGCTCCTTGCAAGGTTGGGCTTCCCAAGGGATTTCATTGACCATGGAGAGGGTTGGGGCAGAGATCTTGGGAGAGGGCCGGTGGCAGACTGACCCAGCTCACATTCACATGCAGATATGTCACCATGACTCTGCACTTCTGATCCAAAGTGGTGGCAAGCCGAAGAGCACTCCATATCCAGGATTAGCTGCTGCCAAAGCAACGGGAAGGCTCTTGCTGCGCTGTGCAGGCATGTTTGTGCATTGTGCGGGGGTAACAAAAGCCAAGTGCTTCAGTGGGCAATTGAAACCTCCATCACGGTGGAGCAGGAGCTGCTCTATGGGGATGTTTGCCTTGGACCCAAAGGTCAAATGCTCATTTTGTGTCCCGATGGGCTGGAAGTGAGTGCTGTGAAGTGAGTGGTGTTACTGAGGGGGAAGTTCAGTGAGTGAGTGGAGGATCGGGGCCAACGTGCCCTACGGGAGCTATTTCCAAAGAGCTGAGCGCCCTTTCTACTTGCCCGAGCTCCGTATGGATCATCATTCCCCGCCTGAGCCACACTCATGTCTCTTAATACAGGCAGCGATGACTACTTTGACCGCAACTCCCTCTACCGCGGCTCTCTGACGCAGAGAAACCCCAACGGCAAGAACAGGAGGGTGGAGCGCCTCTTTGCGGTACGAGTCCGGCAGCTGGGGAGGGCTGCCGAGTCCTGGAGAGTCTTTAGGGGGAATCTGCAAGGCAGCAGGCCTGGCTTCCTTGCTCCCGCTGGTCCTCAGGAGCTTCTGATGGGTCCCAGGCCTTTCTCTAAGCGTGTTCCCCTCAGGCCTACAGCCCTCATGGAGCAGAGGCACCTCCACCCCAGCCCTCTGAGACCTGGGCTGTAAATATCTCCCAGAGGGGGAAATAAATCAAGGCTTATACCTGCCATGAGTCCCCACCACCCCCAGTGTGGCCCACGCCACCCCGTTGGCTGTCCCATGGCCGGGACAGGGAGATGTGGGGAGAACAGACCGCCCATG
This sequence comes from Crypturellus undulatus, assembly GCA_013389825.1. Taxonomy (NCBI): domain Eukaryota; kingdom Metazoa; phylum Chordata; class Aves; order Tinamiformes; family Tinamidae; genus Crypturellus; species Crypturellus undulatus. The sequence continues at coordinate 131,595 of VWPW01024058.1, read as the reverse complement.
CCCTGGGGCGGCCGCTGGCAGCTCTGCGGTGCCCTGAGGTGCTCCCTTTGGTCCCTTGCAGAAGCCGGTGATGACCCACCTGCCCTGAGGAAAGGAGGCCGCTCCTGCCGCTGCATTTCACCGATGAGCCACCACCTCGGCGCAGAGCATCGCCTGCTTTCCCTCGCCGCTTGCCCTTCCTTCTCCTGCTCCCTGCTCTACCTGACGCCCCGGGTGGGAGGGGAGCAGGAGGCCGTGCTGGGAGCTGCTGTGAGGACGAGCAAGGCACCGGGGCTGGGCCTACGAGGCCGCGGAGCCTCATGTGGGAGGGTGTGGGGGTGGATTTGGGGTCCAGGCAGCCCTGTTGAGTAAGGGGCCAAGTCTGTGGGGGGTCTTGATAAACCCTTCCTTGTCCCTAGTCACCTGTTCAACCAGCACTTTTAAGAGCAACTATCAGTGGTGACGCAGGGCCAGGGGGCCAGGGACAAAGATTCCTCTAGCAGAGCTGGACCCCCTTGTGCCAAGGCTGGAATCTCAGCTTGGTCCTGGCTCCCTCCATTGCCCCTTGGAGAACCACTTCCCCCCAGCCCTGAGCTGTGACACGAGGGGCAAACGGGGCTCGGGCGCTCCCCATGAGCATGTTCCTACCCCGTCTTTGCACAAGCCTTGTCCGAGTACACCCAAGTACACACGGCTGGAGGCCCCGAGTGAGGCAAGAGCGTTTCTGGTCCAACTTCAAGAAAGGCTTGGGAGCTTGCTGAGGCTCAGGCTGCTTTTGCAGCTTGTAAGATGTCCCTGCTGCCTCGAAGGTCACATGAGCGAGTGTGAAGCACTTCAGCAAGCAGAGCATAGGTGCTCCTCTTGGGACACAGGGCAAGGCTTTCCCCCACCCCTGCCTCGTGGCTCTGCGCCAGCTCCTGTCAGCCACCCCTCAGGCTGTTCCTCTGCGCCTGAATGGCAACGCCTTGATAATGAACTCCCATGAGGTGAACTCCCGTGCAAGTACCGCGTGCATTTGCGTTTGGTAGTGACAGAGACTCGTAACTGTCTAGGAATCAGCCCTGTGGTCACCTGAGAGCAGGGTGACGGGCTGGGAGGTGTTTACCCTTTCCTGATGGAACAAAACCAGTTTCTTGCTTAAAAAAAAAAAAAAGAAAGAAAGAAAAAAGAAAAGAAAAGGAAAAAAAAAAAGAAAGAAAAGAAAAACTTCTTCCTAGCGCCATGCTGAGAAGGGAAGAGAATGGATTCCCACAGTGAGATTGCCCTGGATTGAGTTCAGACTTGTGCCTGGGAGGAGGGGGCCATGTGCTACTGGTCAATCTTGTTTCAGAAAAGGTCATTTTGAGACACAGACCTTAAAAGCAGCTAGAGACACCTTCCCACCTTGTTGCAGTGTTCCTGGGCTTGACAGGTTTTCTAACAGTTTCCTTACAAAAGATCAGTTCTCATTGCAGTTAAGGAACCCCATGAGGATTTGGGGACTGATGTGGGCTTGCCCCAGTGCAGACCCTGGCCCAGCCTTCTGGTATCGTAATGCAGCTCAGACCTCCAGCTGGGACCTCGCTCATGCTGGAGCTGGTTTCAGCTGCAGCTCGAGTCCTTCCACGCCGCCTCTCCCACTCTTGACTCCACCGAGGAGTCTTTGCATTGAGCCGTGGCAGCACAAAACCCGGCATCACTCAGTCTGCCGTCACCCATGCTGCCATTTGCCTGCTTCCTGCCTCTTCCACCGGTGTAGAAACTTAAGTACGTGTATCCAAAATCACACAATAAAGCAATTTTTGTGGTCAGAACCTACAGCCTGTTTCACAGTGTTACTTTCTTGCAGTGAGAGACTGAGGTTTGTGCACGGGGTAACGTTGCTGTGCGGGGTGATGGCTCTGCCCTAGCCCTGCGCCTGCATCTCGCCCTTGCTCCAACCCCCTTCCCAGGTGCCAGTCCTTCACCTGGAGCCATCCTCGCCCAGGGGTGCGAATTAGCCTATTCCCCAGCTCCCTGCCTTTGGCCGAAGGGAGAGAAAATTACAGCCCCGCGTGAGTCATGAAAATCCCTCTCGCTGATTTGATCGCGGCGGGCGGTGGGGAGGGGAGCCGCGGCCGGGCGCCCCGCCGGGGCTCGCCGCTGACATCAGCACCCAAGCGGGCATAAAAGCGCGCCGGGGGAGCGGGGCTCACACCACACGCACGGGCAGTCGCGCGCCTCGCCTCCGCTCGGACGCGGTAAGTGCTCACACAGGGGGCCGGCGTGGGGGCTCCCTCTGCCGCAGGTGCCTTCTGCATCTTTGCAGGCTTTCGCGGGTGGGCAGGGCTTCTCCACACGCTCTCCTGCATGTCTCCTCACTACAGCTCTGCTTTAGCAAAAGAGGATTTTTTTTTTTTTTTCCCCAAAAGGCTGCTCTGAAAAGGCAGTGGCTGTGACAAACCTGAGCTGCCGGGCTTGCTTTTTGAGCGCATCCCACTTGAAGTGCTGCTTCTACACTGCAAAAGTCCCCTGAAGTCAGGCTGCAGCCGTGTGGTGCCTTGCTTAGCCAGTCCCTCTGGCTCTGCGTGTTGCTCCCTCCCTTAGTTGCAGGTGGCTGAAGGAGTCAAGCTGGGCACTTGGACCTCACCACAGGGTTGCGCTCAACTCCTAAACGTGCTGCCCTGGGCTGCAAAATGCTAAGGGTTTAGAAGATGCTCCAGGTTTTTCATGTTGGCAGTCAGCTCCCTAAGGCGGTGCCCTAAGGCGAACGCCCTGGCTGAGGTCCCAGATTTTGCTAGGGGAGTGTGAAGTGGATGAGCAGATCGGGTCTGAAGTTGCTGGAGGGGCAATGCCCGCTTTTTGCACAGTTTTTTTTTTTGTACACTCCTCTTTACATGGTCCTTTTAGCACAACTCTATGTGCAACTCCCCTTTGCAGCCACAGCAGAGGCTGCTGATTTCATGGTCTAACCATCCCCAAAACCCAGGCCCAGCAGCCACTTCCCTGTGGGACCCCTCTGCTTCGCTTCTCATGGCAGCGCCGGGCCGGGCAACGCGCCGGGGTGAGGGGTGGGTGCGCGGAGCTGCCTGGGCGGGTGTGCGAGGCGGCCGTGTCTGTGCCCGCAGGCTCGGCCTTGCTTTCCGGCCCGAGCGTCTCGCCGCCAGGAAGAGCTGCCGGGGATGAAGGTGGCAGCCGCCTGCCTCGTGGGGCTGCTGCTCGCCTGCCTGGCCCTGCAGGCCGCCGAGGGCCGCCTGCAGCAGCGCTTCATGGAAATCAGGAGTAAGGGAAGCGCCGGAGCTCAGGGCTGGGGAGCAGACCTTGCTCTTCACCCCCTTGCTCCTCCGGAGCCCCCATTCCGGCCGCTTGCATGCCCGTCAGGAAGCCCCCTCAGCCTTCCTGCCTCTTTGCCTTGCAGACCCAGACATCGACCCCTCCTGGTACACGGGCCGCGGCATCAGGCCGGTGGGGCGGTTCGGCCGGCGGCGAGCTCCGGGTGTGCCGGTGCCAGGCCACGGCTGGGTCCCGCCGCCGCTGCGCCGCCCCGCGCCAGCCCGACAAGAGGAGCCCAGCACCTGAACCGGCGGCTGCGCGCCAATAAAGGCCCTTGGCCTCCCCGTCCTCCGTGTCCGGCCTCTCTCTCTGGCGTCAAAATACACGGGGGCCTCGTGGTGGCTGGGGGCGTTGGAGGTGTGAGGAGATGGCACATGTGGTGCTGGCAGCAGCAGGACGTGCAGTGGGGCCATGCAGCAGCGCCAGGGCGCCATCCCCAAAACTAAGCCCTCGAGACTCAACAACTTCTCCAGCTGCATCCTCAAGATCCCGGGAAACCTGACTGCCCTCAGAGATGAGGCACCTCCTGAGGTGCCCTGAAACCCTGTGCCCTGAAATCCTCCCATGCTCTGAGCTCGGAAATGCCCCCAGAGACCTGATGGTGCCCTGATCTCGTCCATGTCCATATGCCTGGTGCTGGGCAGTGCCTGGCAGTGACCACAGCCCTGGCACAGCTGCACCGGAGCCGGCACGGACACCCCCTTCAAAGCGGGTGATTTGCACATTCTTGCTCACCCCAAGCACCCCAAGCACCGGATTTTTCAGTCCCTGATGCCTTCTGAAGTCTGTGACTTGCAACTGGTCAGAGTGGGTGGGGGAGGATCCTCCCTGAATGCAGTCCTGTGCACTGCCCTGTGTCACATCCCTCAGCCTCGCTGCTCAAGCAGTGCCCTAGGAGCCACAGGAGCTACCCTATCCCCTGCTCCCACCCTGCGTAATTCAGAGAGAGGGGAAAAAGCAGAGGTTGGCGGGAGAGGAGGGTCCGAGCCAGGAGCGAGCCTGATGCTGCGTGTGGGCACGAGGACAGGCTGAGCCCCACTCTCACACCAGGGTGTCACAGGTGTTTCCTCTCCCTCCTGCCAATCCTGCTGCCAGGGTTGTCTGGCAGACGAAGGGTTAACTGCAGGAGGTGGGGCAGATGAGGGCAGCTGATGAGCCAGTTAGCACATCTGGTGCTAATTAATCCCAGTTAACTAACAGAGGTATAAGCAGGAAGGAGGAGTAGTCTTGCTTTCTTTTGGGGGAGGGGTCTTGGGTGCTGCTGTGTTCCTCACCTTCCTGTGGTGCATCATGCAGGTGGGTGCTGCCTGCCCTGCCCAAAGCTCACTGTGGTGCTCCAAGGGAATTGGGGCACATAGGTTGTGTTTTCAGGTGTGCCTGAGCTTTTTGAGGGTGGGAAGGAGCTGGAAAACCTCCCGCTCTCTCAGAATGAGCCCTTTGGCCCTTTCCTTGCAGTAATTTGGGAAGGTTGTTGCTAGTGTCCGGGCAGTGTAGGAAGGGAGGCTGTGCTCAGTGCACTTTCCTGGTTTGTGCTAGTGTGGCACCACTAGCCACGCTGCTTTCTGCTTTGGGCAGGTGCTGAAGTTTCACTGGGATTCTGTTTGGCATCAGCTTCAGCATTGCTGTGGCTGCACAAAACTGCTGCCCTGCTGCAGGGTGCAGCACCTCAGAAATACCCCCTTGAAAGAACAAACACTGCACACACTGTTAGGGTGACATTAGCTTTATTCGTAGCCTGGGCTTAGAACCATCAGGTGGCATTGTCCTTACTTGGGAAGCATGGGATGGGAGCTGCCACTAAGGAGGCGCTTCCCAGCACCTGGGGCTGAGCCTGTGGTTGGGCTGCAGGCTTGTGCCCCAGGGGTTTGTCAGCACATTGGGATGTAAAAAAGCCTCTTTGTGACAGTGTTTGTTGTTGGAAAGGTGGTGGAGGAAATTGCTGCTCTTCTTGCAGGTAACAGCTGGTCTAGCTGCTGAGATGGCCCATGCACATGTTCCCAACCTGCTCAGGGTGGCTCAGTAAAAGGCTTAGTGGCCTGAGTTGGCCTTGGCCACTGAGTCACCTTGCACTTTGTGGTAGCTCATTAGCTGGCTGGTGGTGGCGAGCACAAGGGCTGCCTGTCCTCTCCAAAGTGCTGCTCGCTGTCCAGCTGCTGCTCAGAGCCCGCAGCACCGGGGCCCCGGTGCCCTGCGCTCCTGCAGGTCTACAGGGGCTGCGTGCTGCACTGCTGCCTTCTTGCCTTCCCGAGCCACGAGCTCTTGAGCTAGGAGGCAAGGCAGAGGGAGAAGGACTTAATTGGTATCTCCACTCAGTGGCAGGGGAAGGATGTCTCCATTGCCCCGATCCTATGGCCTTAGGTGATGTAATTCAAAGTTGTAATTGTGTTAAGTGTCTCTGAAGAGCTGCACTGGGGAAACTGCTGAGTTTAAGCACTAGAAGAAAACTGGGACTTGCTCAGGTGAGGGCAAGTGTCTCTGAAGTGTGTCCCAGATCACCTTGCAACAGCCCTGGATGGGCCTGTCCCTGTGCTAAGATGTTTTGCATGTTGCGTTGCAACCCTTCACTGTTTTGTCCAGGACCTGGGAGCTGCTGTGAGATAGTGAAACCCATGTTTTCCCCAAAATATGTTTGCTGGAGGACAGGCTTTCCTATGGTGCAGGTCCACAATTGTTCCTGTGCTGTCCTGGGCAGCCCGTGCCCTTGCTCCCATGTGTGGAGCACAGCCCTTGTGGCACATTAAAGCTCCCAGCTTTGGATGATGGTATTTGTCACCCTGCTTGAGGTCAGGAAAGGGCCTGGTGGCTTCTCCAGGCAGTTTCCTTGGAGCACTGGCTTATGTCAGCCACTCTACTATTACTGACCTACCTACTGCTGTGAAGAGCTCATTTACTTGGTAGTTGGATTTTGCAGATGTCTCCATATACAACAGGTTCTTGCTCTTTGCAAACTCTTCTCCCTCCTAGTTAGGAAAAAGCAGAGTTATATCCGGGAAGTGTTACTGTGCTTATACTGTGACACAGCTCGTCAGGATCCAACTTAGTGCTTGTGGGTGCTGAGAGGATGGAAAGGGAGGCCTGGCAGACACGCGTTGGGTGCTGTGTGCTGGCCTAGCATACCTCAGCTGGGACTTCTCTCTCGGCCTCCAGGTCTGTCTTGTTGCCCACCAAGGCTATCACGATCTCGTCGTGGAAGAACTCCTTCTCCAGCTCCTGCAGCCACAGCTTGGCCCTGCTCAGGGTTTCCTGCAGACAGACCAAAATGCCTGGCAGTAGCACCCAGCTGCCTTTGAGCCTGCAGTCAGTCTGCACCTGCTGGGAGAAGCCTACGGATCTGGTGCTCGGATAGCCACCAGCAGGAGAATGGGGATTCGCACCCTGCCCGGGAGCTGTGTGATGCTGTGCCCACAGTTTCCAGCATGGCAGAGCTGCCAGCCTGTTCCCTCCTCCTTGGGCAGCGGCTGCGCGCTCACCTTGCTGGTGATGTCGTACACGAGGAGGGCAGCGTGGGCGCCTCGGTAGTAGAGGTGGCAGACGCTGTGGTACTTCTCCTGGCCTGCCGTGTCCCAGATCTCCAGCCTGAGGGTGGTGCCCTCCAGGCAGAGGGTCTGTGTGAAGAATGAACCTGTCAAGGAGGCATGGGAAGTGTTTGTTGGTTATGGCAGAGCTGGTGGTTTTCAGTCCTGTCTCTCTGCCTGGTCTTCAGGCCCTTGACCTCTGTACCTGCCTCATCTTCCTAGAGGCTCACATGAAAAACTGAGGATATCAAACAAAATGAGTATGTAAAATGCTGAAAAGCTGATTTTAGTGTGTGTGGTGGCCTGAGAGAGCTGGAGCTCTTGTAGCTCTGAGGATGACTTGCTCATGTATGTGTCCTGCTCATGGCACCATCTTCCCCTTCTATTCCTGACATGCACCCAACTTAGCAGAGTTAGTCCAAGCACCTAATAAACTTCTGCTCAGCCTTGAAATGATTAGAGGGGACTTTGTTGATGTTACCTGGCATCACTCTTAGACATGGGTGCTTCTAGGTCTGGCACCATGCCAGTGAAGCTCTATATATTTGCTGCTTCCTTACAGGTATGAAAGGAACCTCAGAGTCCATATCAGACTTGAGGAAAAATGGAACAAGTATCTTATTGTCTTTGAGAAAGGACCTGCTGAAAGAAACTTCTTGCATTCAGCAACAAGGTTCCTACTGAAAATGGGACATATGTGCCAGGTCTACTCTCCTATCTAGAGACATTGAGTTACTGAAGCCACTCACTCACATCCCACTGTAGGCAGCGATTCCTTGAAGTCATTTTTCACATAGCGATAGGCAAGGCTCGACTTCCCCACTGATGTGTTCCCTAGGAGGACCACCTTGTAGGTGTAGGTGGGATGAGTCCTGTCTGGGGAGGTGCCAGCCACTGCTTTCGGTGGTGCTCTCTGCTCCATGCCCTGCAAAGGAACCAGGTCTGATCAAAATGGACCTGCCATGATCCCAGTGCTCCAGCTATGCCTCCTATATCAAGTTCCTTCTATTGGTAGGGGACCAAGTGGGGTTTTATTTACACAGAAGAGACAAAACTGTCAGTATCTTGAATGAGATTTAATTCTTGAGTCTGCCAGTATCTCTACTGCTAGTTACTACCAGAGCAGGGAAGATATTTGGATAGGAACTTGATTGGAGGAGACTTTCTGAGTTATGAGACTTTTCATGTAGATGACATTCAATTGGATTTATCTGATTTAAGGAAAGGAGAGGCTAGAAGAGAGTTAATGGCAGAGAACCATAATGGATGTGAGCTGCTCTCGAATATTCATCCTTCCCCAAAGTCCCAATCCTGGAGGCAGCATGGTCTGCAGTGCATCAGGCTTGGAAAGAGCTCTGATAGGATGCACTTATGGGAATTGGACAAAAATTGGGCTAGGAGAGGGAAATTATACTTTTCCAAGGGCTGAAGAAAAACCCTCAACCTGACTCCAAAAGCCTTAAGGAAAACAGAATGCACCCAAAAAGACTTTTCATTCTCCTGTACTGTGGATTAAGAAAATCTGATGAGACTGAGACTGTGAAGCCTCATGCCCGTGTGATGGCCCCATGGGGGAATGTGACTCAGTGTCACTCCACTGGAGCTATGTTCATGTTGCAACACAGGATGGAAGGTGATGTGGCAAGCTGATAGACCTGGGGAAAGATGGGCAGGAACAGCGCAGTAGCATGGAAGTGCCCTGCTCAAGGCTCAACCCTTGGCCTTGCACAGCCCCTGCCTTACCTGCTGGGGACGCAGGCACCTGTCTGGACACAGGTCCCCGTTTCTGATGCTGCTGGTGGATGGTGATACTGCCCACAGGGAGGCAAAGGCAACTTCTTCCCCTGCTGGTGAATTCATTGGATATTTCCTAACCCCTCGTGCTCTGAGCCACAAGTTCATATCTGGTATCAGTCTTCCCTGTGTTCAACAAAAGCCCCTTGTTTTCTTGTTTTTCTCCTTTAATTCCCCTGTCTCCTCTCTGCTCCTCCCCAGGCTCCAGGCCTTTAATTTTCTTCCCTTTTCCCATCTAGATCCTCCCCTGTCATATGCAGGTGCCTCGGTCACAGTGAGGAGTGTGCTCCCAAGGAGTCAAAGGCACCATGCCTGGTCTTTGTGCAGATAATCCTACAGATGCACCTGGAAGTTATCTTTATTTCCCCCTAGAAGACCTGGGCAGGTCCCCTGGACTGTGCTTACCTTTCCCTTTACCCTAAGCCCAGTTTGGGAGACCTGCCTGGGTTCAATGTAGGGAGTTGGAGAACATCAGCCTAGACAGGCATTTCCCTTCAGCCACCTGCAAAAATTGTGTTGGCAGATTTAGTCTCTGGGCACTGCTTAATATTTTGATGGTTGCAACTAGCTGCTTTTAGATGGGGACAGGCCTGGCTGGCCTCATGCTTATGAAGGAGGTTAGTACTGAAATAGTTGCAATTAAGGTAAATTCTCACTTTCCATTAATGGGCAAAATGGGCACCCATGAAATTGCGTCTCAGGGCAAGATGGGTCCGATGCGTATTAACCACCTTCCCCTATGAAGTAAAGTGGCATGGAAGTAATCTGTGCTGGATAAGCAGTGCTTTCACGTTAATGCTGGAGCATGTGATAGGTGCTCTTGCACTTGAGCTGCCTGGCCTGACTGCCCCCAGGCTGGAGCCTGACCAAGCTGTTGATCAGTGTGACTCAGGTGTTTGCAATTAGCAGGGAAAAAGGGACTTGATCTGAGGAGAATCCTTCCACACCGCTGTTTTGCAGGCACAACCACTAGCAATAAAAAAAAAACGCAGATGTGAGGTGGCTGGAACACAACAGCAAGGATTTGACTTTTACTACCCAATAAAGTAATCTCTGCAGTGCTGTTAACCTTGGTGAGGGATGTGGGGGGAGACTCTGGCAGGATTATACCAGAAGGAGTAAAGGATCTTTATTTCCAGAGGACACTCGTATAAAAAAAGATACCGGTTGGTTGTGATGAAGCCCTTGAGAAGTGGTATTTAAAATTTCATTGGATTTCCTGGGGTACTAATGCCTAAGCCTTTCTAAACTAGAAGTGCTCAGATCCCAAAGCCATTTAACACATCTCAGTTTGTTGTTTATAGCAGTAAATAAGCAGCACAGCTCAGCAGCTCACTGAGAAAAGCAGAACCCTCTTACCTGTGTGAGTGTCTCTGAAGTTGGCAGTGTCCAACCCGGAAAGATTTGGGTGGCTTTTTTTAGGGTCTTCTGGATTTACTGGATGATTTTCTATGTTTTTCTTCCCAGATGGCAATCACATATCGAACTCCCCAGTTAACTTGTTGGAATTGAGCTCAAAGGCAGTCACCTATTTTTGCAAGTCTCCTCACCTGTGAAGGTTCTTGGCAGTGCTAGCGTATGAAAGTGGCTGCTTTGAGGGCTCCCTTAAGCAAAGGTTACTAGGGGATACAGAAACCCAAACGGGAAAGGCACTTTAATGCGCAAATGCCGCTGGATTTGCGTAGTGCTCATTGCTCAACACAATCTGCTCCCCACAAAGCTGAGGGGGAGAGAATTTGGGTCATGAAAGAACTAAGCGGAGCAAGCTGTGGCAATAAGGCAGTGATAACCTGGGGCAGCTGTGGCGGGGACTTCTCAGAGGAGACCTCTGTGACGGTGCTTCAGGCTGGCGGTGAGGGTGGAGGTGTCAACGCTTCGGTGGTGACAGGTAATGCATCATGTGGAATTTTTTCTCCTCGGGTAGATGGCCGAGCACTTGCTCGGCTGTAGCTGGCTACATGGTACCAGCTGGACCTGTGGGAAGCCCTGCTGACCCCCTCGCCCAGCACTGCCCTGGGCCTCAGGACTGGTATCTGAGGCTGCTTCCGAGCAGGAAGATCTAAATCCCAGCACCTCTCTCCTTGGGCAAGCCCCGTGCTTACCTTTCCGAAGCCTCCGGAGGTTCCCACCGGCAGTGACGGGAGCAGTCCTGGCCGGCAGCGCCGGCTCCCTGGGCTGTGGCACTTCCTCCTGGCAGGCAAATGAAAGGGAAACCGGAGCAGGCGCAGGCACCGCTGCCGCCGGCAGCTCTGTCCTGGGGCCAAAGTTGAAGCTGAGCCGGCAAGCAGTGAACCTTAAACCCACGAGTGCAGCCAGGCGAGGCCGAGGCGGCCGCTTGGCCTGGAGCCTCGTTGCCTATCTGGTGTGGTGACATTGGCCCGTTTTGCCCCAGACCTGCTGCTTTAGCAGGTGGAATTGTGTCCCACAACAGAGATCTGGGGGATGGGAAGGTGCAGAAACAGCATGGGATAATGAAGCACTTGAGCCTTTGCTGCCTTTTAATTAAAATAACAGCGAGTTGCTGTGCATGGCTGGGTCCAACTGCTTTGTTGAAGTCTGTTGTTAGAGCCTTACATCTTCTATAGGTTGCTGGAGCTCTTACATCTTCATACAGAAAAAGCGCATCATGTTAATGCAATAGGATAAGAGATCTAGGGTGAGAAGCAGGAATGTCTGCAGGTAAGTGACAGTAGCTCTTATTTTTATTGCTAGTTTCCTACTTAATGGGTCTTCTTCAAGCACCACCTTGGAAATACTTTAGCTTGGAAATACTAAAGCTAAATCTACCAAAAATTCTGGTCCTAATGGTTACTGTGGTGGGAGGGGAGAAGCAGGAGGCCTAAAAACAAGCTTTAAAGAAAGAATCAGAATTGTTTCCAGTTGTGAAATGGGAGCGTGTCTCGTGATTCGCACGGTGTGACTTGCTGGAGCTCCCCTGCTTCCCATTTCTACGCGGCAGCGCTGGCTGCAGGCGCCAGAGCGGCGTGGGCGCCTTAGGGCAACGATCTCCCTGCCCCTCGGCACCGGCTCCCTGGGTCTGCAGGGGCAAATCTGCTCTGCGAGGCAGGTGAGAGCTCGGTTCCTATCACTGGGATGGGGAGATGTTGCTGAGGGGGCTTGGAGCCGTGATTTCCGCGCTTTTGGCGGGCCAGGGCCTCGGTCTAGCTGAGCGGATGTCCCTCTGCACGCAGCTGCTTTGCCAGAGGGAGGAGAGCGTTACCTTCGTGCGCCTTTCCCCTTGGCTTTATGCAGAGCCTAGTAGAGGATCTGGGGATCCCTTGGAGAGTCCCACGAACCCTCTGAAAGTGGGAATTGGCCTTCCCAACACGGCAGCAGGGGGCTGGGAGGAGGGTGCGTGGGCTGGCGCTGCTGCCGTGCCGCTCCTGCTGGGCCGGCCCCGCTAGAGGGCAGCGCTCGGCCGCGGCTGGAGCGCGAGAGCCGCTGGAGCTGGGGCCGGGCCAGGTGCTCTCCCTCCACAACCGCAGCCCCCGGGTGACACGGAACAAGCCCACAACCAGTTTGGAGAGCGCTCTCCTCCAGATCTTTGTGTTCTTCTTTTTCCCCAGACGCTCTCAGAGCGGTGAGAGACACAGAGCATCTCTTAGGGGCGCTCCTTGCGGCACCGTGTCCGTGCAGCCTGGTGGGCTTGAGTTTCTTACCCGAAACAGGCTTTGCTGGTAAACACTGGGCTTGAGTTGTTTTCCTGAGGTTAGGAGGTGCATTTCATTTCATGCTGCTTCTGTTTGCACCACAAAACTTTATAGTATTGGCCTGACCACAGGGGTGGTAGAGATCAGTCTAGCCCAGAATGGCCTGAAACTTGGAAACTGCTGTAGATGTTCTATTTTTGGCCTTTGTCTCTATTTCTGGCCTTTCTCTTCCATTTTGGCTGGAACATTTCGATAGTGCAGAGGAATAGAAGAACAGGTAAAAATAAAACTTCTGGAGAGTCAACACACACGAAGTTTAATCTCTTACTCCTGGTTCTGCCCCTGGCAGAACTGGTAACTTTGGGCAAGTCGCTTCTCCCTTGCTGTTTCTCTGTGTAGGAAGAGGCCCAAGAATCCTGACCTTTCTGGAGCAATTTGGGAGCTCCTGGAGGCTCATTCTAGGTGGTTTGCTGTGAGGAAGCCTTAGCTCATTAACATGGTGAATCATCCCTTGCTGGGAACATTTTAAAAGAGCCTGTTAGTTCAAAAAGCAGCAGGGCCCAGTAAGGAAGGCTTTGCCTTGAGTTTTCATGAAAACCAGGACTAAAAGGAGTTTTCACCTGAAACACTTTCCTGTGTCTTCTCCTTTTAATGTTGTGCTCCAATAATGTAGCTGCGGTCTCGGCGACCCTGGAGCGCTGCCCGTGCCGCTTGCTCGGGCACCTCCTGGCCCTTGTTTTCCACTTGGATCCCAGTGCTGTTTTTCCTGGGCACCGATGGAGCTGACTCACGGCTGAATTTGGCTGGAATGACGCAGAACCACCACAAATCCCTGCGTGTTTCAGCTGCCTGGATTACGCCGTGAGCGCTGCTGTCCATGTTGCCTCTTGCTCTGGACCAGACTTAAAGCACAAGCAGGTTCTCCTCTCTTGCTGCTGGGCAATGTGAATGCATGGCAGAAATATATTACTTGCACTAGAAGTGCTTTATGAAAGTCGCCTTAGCACTAGAGACCAAACTTGGGAGCCTGGGGGTTGCCAGAGCTGCCTTAGTTAAGCCTGTACAGATTGAAATTGGAGTAATGTAGATGTAGCGGTGTGAGTTGCAGATCCTTGTTGGCTTTCTTCAGAGAACTTTGTGTGTGTGCAGTGTGTGTCTATGCACACACAGGCTTCTGAGAAGGACGGGGTGCAGGTTTGATAGCATCTGAATGCCAGTGTTGTCTTATTCCGTGGCTCAGTAGTGCAGCCCTTGGGTTTAGGGCCCTGGGCTGTGCTGAAAGCCCTGTGGTTGCTGCTGACCTGGTGTAAACCCTCTGCTCGTTCAGGCTACTAAATATAGGCCTGAGGGGCTGCCTTTGCAATGTCGGGTTTCTGGAGAGCCTGTTGCTGCTGCAACGGGAGCTCTGGCTAGCTGCAGAGAAAGGAGTTATGGTCAGGGTGAGGCAGCTGGTGATGGCCATGCAGGAGCCAGAATTAACGGTGGCAGAAACGTGGCTTTCCTCCTGGCCTTGCCCCAGGGGTTTGGACTTCTGGACCAGCTGCAGGACAGACAGCTTGTCTCTGTGCTGCCAGCTTCGAAGGAATGAGCCACTTGTGTGTGCGTATATATATAGCGTGCCGTGCTTTGGGGATAGCTATTTCGGATTTGCCAGGCTTGCTATAAATGAGCTAGCTGATTGGAGTCCATCTGCGGCCTCGACCCCGCAGGGCGCTGAGCCTGTGTCAGGGTCCATCATATGCAAGGCCTCAGAAATGGGCTGAGATCCTTCTATTTTTAAAAACCAATTTGTTTTGCAAAGAAACATCCCAAACCACAGTACAATGTAAGAGTGAATTCAAAATACTCCAGCCGTCATAGCAAATTATACTTATGACCTCTAAATGGGAGTGCTCTCTAGCAAATCTCTTCCCAGGTGTGCTTAACACGCTGTGGTACAGCAGAAAACCAGTATCCAAGGGGATCTTCTCAACTGTGTGGACAGGCTTCGTTTATGCTGTTACTGCTTTAAACTGCAGTTTGACAGGTATATTAGGTGTTAGGGCAGACACAACCAGCACACGAGGACCGTGCACAGTAATTCAGTGCGGAAACATGTGCAGGATGCACACGAACCCAGCACCGGCACTAAGACCGGCTTTGGGCTGGGAGCTGCTGCAGGCTTGTGAGCACCGTGGTTGGCTCCTCTCTCTGGAGGGGAGAGGGCTGTGATAGCTCTGTCCGGTAGCTCTTGCAGCCGTGACATCCTGCTCCTCAGCTGGAGCTTCCCGGTGGATGCTCTGCCAGCAAAGCCAGTCACAAGCATCTCTGCCCTGGGGGGTGGCCTTTGTCAGGTGGTAGCAGACTCCTTTTTTATGCTTTTCCTGTCCTGCCTCAGCTTGGTCATGCACTGTTGTACATGGGACCTCATCTCTTTGTCCTCCTTCTCCCTGGCTGTGTAGGAGAGAAGTTCCTCCTGGTTTAAGCAGTCTACTGTCTATGCTAGATGCACAAATATGCCCGATCCTGCTCCAGCCCCTCGCAGAAATACTCGCTGTACCTATTCTGTTCAACTTGCAAACTCTTGTTTGCATTAAGACTTTTGTAGGAGCAATGGGTGAGCAGTGAATCGCAAAGGGCTGGTTTTGAAGGAAATGCTTTCTCCAGACATCCTGCTCTTTGCCATTCCTCCCTTTCTGTGCTTGTGGTAATGTTATAGCCTGACATTGTAACCCCCAAACGGAGCTCCTTACAGTGTGCTTCAGGCTTTGGAAATGCCAGCCTTCCCGTATCAATTATTAACCTTGCTGATACACTCCAGAGACTGTCTTGAAAACATTGAACAAGCTTAATGGGTCCCTGATGATGACTTAAAGTGAGGGTTAGAGTGTGTTAAAGATCAAGGGGGGAAATATTCAATATAGTAAACATTTTAATTATAGTTGGATTAAATTACAGAAGGAATACAAGTGTGAAATATGAGAAAGGTTTCCCTATAGCACTGGCTACTCCTTGGTTGAATAAGAGACAGGTAATCCTACTGTTCACATGTCTGCAATGAGACTTGGCGGGTCACACTGAATAACCTTGTGGCACAGGTACCCAAGGAAATAAGTCTGTGAAATAAGGGGTGTTATCTAACATGGTTCAGGTTTTGCAGCATTTTATGTGATTTAAACGCTTAATCTGTCTTCCACGTGCATGGTCTGGGCCTAACGTGAGCTCAGCATGCCACTGTCTTTCCAGCAGTTTAAGGAGATGGACTTTCACCTCTCTGATAGACTTGGGGGTAACTGGCCAGCTGGCTGAGGCTATTAGTCTGGGACAGACACGCCTGCAAGCAGTATGATTGTGGATGTCCCTTAGGAAAGGAGGCTAAAAATGGCTAGAGGTGGCACCCCTCTATGTGAAGGGCTGCAAGAGGAGATCACTGACAGCCAAGAAGGTCTCCCAGCTCAGCAGTCTTCTCCGGGAGTTCCACGTGGGTTTGCAAGGCACTTGTGATGCATGGAGCACAGGAACAGAAAGGTGAGCAGCCCTGTTTACTGCTGGCCTTGCTGGAGGTCAAGGGGTGGTTCTCTTCTGGTAGAGGATGACTTGTTTCACCTCTGTAAGAGACTGAGCAGGAACAGAGATGCCTCAGGGGGAAACTGTCATCTGCTGTTACCTGTGTCAACTCATTTTATAATTGAAAAAAAGAAATTAAAATATTTTGGGAACTTCTAATTAGTTGAGCTGCTAATGTGCTTGGGATGTTTCAGAAACTAAGCTAATAGCTGCCCAAAAAGAGGCCACTGCAGGGAAGTCAACCTTCCTCCCTGCCACGGCTGCAGGGTTGGGAGGGATGAAAACTTCTGAACAAGTCGAGGTTGGGCAGCAGAGGTGGGGTTTGTAAAGCTAGTATGGAAAAGCTGTGCTGGACCAGAGTCCAGCAGCCTCCCTCTGGCAATAACCAGCACTTGGCAGTTGAAGGTTGGAAAAGTTGCAGTCAGGGGCTATATATTGAGGTGGCTGCCCTGAGGGAAACATATAACTAAGAAGGTCAAGGGAGTATAGAACGAAAAAGCAAAGACTCGTGGCTAAGGATATTCTATTCCTGCCCTTGGCATCTGAGTGCTTTTTATTATTATTATTTTCAAATGCATTTGAAGCAAAAGGTTCTGTGGACCCTAATGTGTTTAGGCAAAATCTTTTAAACTATTCCTACACTTGGAGGAAAAGCAAAACCTTGGAGGATTTGACAACTCCTGAGTGTTTTGGTCTTTGTGGGTAGGGAATAGAGTTTATAATTCCTTCAGAGGGATCAGAAGGGTTCTAGTACCACCATAGTAGTGCTACAAAATAATTGCAGAGCAGTTGGTGCAGGATTTGCATGAAGTATGAGTATGATAAGGGACTGATCTATTGCCCTGGGGGCTTGTGACAGTCCAGAGGGCAGGGAAAAAGTGCTGAGTAGATGAGTTGCATTCATCATTCACTGTGCATGGAAAAAAACAGGAATGCCAGGGATGCTAGAAAAATGTGCTGCAACTTAAAATCAGATCCATCAGCAGCCTTAACTCTGCTGTTTTGTTAACATCTCAAGTGCCTTGTCTCTGTTTTCTCTAATGTTATGTTAGTGGTATCAATGTTATGTTACCAGTATCTTCTTTCATTTCCTTGTTGAGGCAAACTTCTTTATTTCAGGAAACTATAATGACCTGCTTTCCTGCCCTGCTAGTGATTAGCACAGCTGGAATCTGGAATCCTCTGGCACCAGCAGGGCTAATTTGAGGCAAACTGGGAGTTACTAGCTGAGAGCAAAGAGGTGGTTGCTGCTTGGTGCAGAGGGTGACTGCAGAGGGGCAGGAGCTGCGGTGGTGACGTGCGGTTTCACGGGTGATGCAACAATGTCAGGCATGGGACACAGGAGCTCCTCTTCCTGAGCTGGTTGGGACTGTTTCCTCAGAGATGCGGCAATTCTGCATTATGCTATATAATAGGCAAGCGGAAAATATCTAGTCCCTGGTAAGCATGGGAGCTCTTCAGGAGAAAAGCACTGGTAATTTCTATTATGCTTGAGAAAATGGATGTTTTCCCTCTGACTTGTGCATTTGGATGAGCCTGCATGGATTTCCACAGGGAGAAGAACGGCACCTCCTTCCTCCTCTTCTACTCCAGCTGAGAGAATTAAACTGCCATGTGGTGTCCGTGTAAGCATTGCCAAAATGATGTTTGCAGGCCATTTTACAGAACAGGATGACTAATTAGTGCAAATACTTGGTTGACTACAAACAATTGGTGCTTTTAGACTGCGTGTTGCGCCTGTGTTTTCTTACAGTCCAAAACAACTCTAGTTTGCACGGCCTGATTGGAAAATGTGGCTCAGCTCTGCTCCACAACATTTGGAAGTGGAGGAGGACACAGCATGGAGTGGACAAATTGCTGGGAAATAAAAGGCGTGGGAAGCGCGGAGCCCTTGTAGCGAGGCCACGTGGCAGCTTGTGCTCATGTCGAGCCACTGTGAGGGCTGTGAGGACATCACCACAGTGGCAGCAGGAATGCTTTGGTATAATTGAATGGTGAAGTGGTGCTGAGCCAGTTCCTCAGCTGATGTCATGCTCTGTTTTTGCTGAAGCTTCACTGATTTGCTCCAGCTGAAGGGCTAACT
This sequence comes from Crypturellus undulatus, assembly GCA_013389825.1. Taxonomy (NCBI): domain Eukaryota; kingdom Metazoa; phylum Chordata; class Aves; order Tinamiformes; family Tinamidae; genus Crypturellus; species Crypturellus undulatus. The sequence goes on along the minus strand of VWPW01024058.1, from coordinate 113,737 downwards.
TGTTCAGGTGGCATCTGTTTTCTTGATGGAGCTAGAATGCCGCATTCCCAAATGGTATGTGCCTTATGGATCTCCCCTGCCTTCAGACCAGGCTCTGCAAGATGAGGAGGGGGGCATGGTGCTTGTCTTGCAGGCCTTGTTGCTGTGATATCCAAGTATCCTGCAGTCCGGAATGGATTTCATCCACGTAATGCTTGAGGTAGGAAGCAGGGAGGGAGTGTTGTTAGGCCGGGTGAAGAGATGTACAATACATTTTTTGAAGGTTCTTAGGAAAACAGCTTGGGGCTTGCTTAAAACTTGGCCTTATTTACATGGCAAGAGGAGAAGCTGGAAAAGGAGGAGCCAGATTTTGCAACTCCCTGGGATGCTGCATCAGCCTGGGAACAACAGGCAGGGATTCAGACTGCAAACGGACCATAACAGCCCGTCTCTGTGAGCCAGCTGTGGCAATCGGTTGCTGTTCAGCAGTGAGGATAGGTTTGGCTCTTTGTACCTACAGCTGCTGCAGAGCCGTCTTAACTTTGCCTCATGCTGCAGCACTCTGAGCCTTGGCATGTCTGCTGCTAATTAGATTAGGCCCAGAGAGGCCACGTTACTGAGCGAGTTCCCGTTTTAGTCTGAGATGGGCAGTTTTCAGCAAGCTCAGTGACAGTGTGCGAGTCGCAGGTGAGCTCCCTGCTTGGCAAGGTGATGATGAGCTTGCCTGAGTGCAGCTGTTGGCTCGAGCGCAAGCTGCCTTATCCCGTCTGGATGGGAGCAGCAGTGCTTTTTGTGGCTGCTAACAACCTCCCCAGGGCTGTTGCAGTGTCAGCTGTGATGGATATTCATACTGCAAACCTGGGGGCAGTGTGGAGAGCCCATGGTGCTTGGAAAGCTGGGAACAGAACAGGCCGCTGGTTCATTTGGTCTTGTCTGCCTGGGATAACTGATGGCTGGAGGAGAAAGACCCTGAGGAGTGCAGAGCCTCATCCTAGGCTCATTAAGGCAAAAAATGCTCTTGGATGCATGTCCAGAACATGGCAATTATCTTATGATTTCCAGACTATGATTACATATGGCCAGCATGCATTTATGCTAACTTGGCTGTGTACCTTACACAGTGTTATCCAACCCCTCTTTCTCCAAAACAGATTATAGAAATGAGATGAGGTTGCTTTGGCTTTGGCTCTAATCTCAAAAAAAAAAAAAAAAAAAGAATCTTCTGCTGCTTATGTTAGCAGATTTTCTTTCTACAGCTAGTTTGAATTCATTTAGCATGGGTAAGGAGACTTGCAGGCACTGTTCCAGGTAAGGCCTTGTGGATGTCTTGTGTGATGGCATAAATATTTGCATTGGTAGCCCCTTACCTGAAATACTCTAACATTAAACTTAACGACTAGGGGGTTGTGTTGATGGTGGCATACAGCCAACCTCTGACCGGTTTATAACCCCAAACTTCCTCCATTTCTGTCATTTCCAGCTAATGAGATCATGAATTGAGTCCTTGACACTATTTGCTGTCTGCTTCATTTCATTCCGCTGGTGTCTCAAGTCCTTAAGCAATTCTAGTTCTTCTACGACTTTATCCTCTTTTATTGGTGATGCTTTATAGCACTGTCATTGAAGTGTTTCATCAGTGCTGTCCTACTTGAGTAAGGCAGCTAATATTAAATGAAATCAGTCCCAAGACTGAGCTTTGAAAAACTCCCTCTGAAGGAAGATTTTTTGTCAACCTTGAAATGGATCCAGTTTTGAGACCTTGAGATCCCCACAGTGGCATCTCCAGTGACCTATGAAAAACTTGAGATGAAATTATCCCTAATAATATGCCATGATGATGAGAGGAGGCCAATGAGCCATTGAGGGGTCCTGGCAAGATGAGAATGAACGAGCCCTGCTTAGAAAGAACATATCTGGTACAGCAGGTAGGAGCTGATGGTAGAGAGAACAAGATGCTCATCTTGTGGCCTGGGTCTTTCTCTCCAGTCCCTCTAGGCTCAGAAGGCCACTGCACTGCGGCCTTGTACCTCTCCAGTTGGACCAGGTGAGTCTCTCTCTTCTCTGGTTGGTGTGAGAGAGTTACCCACTACAGGGCCCTCTGCTCAGCCCAGGGTTGCTACAAGCCCCAGGGCAGGCAGGAAGAAGCTCAGCAGAGCTCCCCTGATGCCAGTGGGAGCAACTCCACTGACTCGAACAGATGAAGCAACAGTAATGACTCATGCACCCCTATGGGCCGTAAACAGTCTCCTGAGCCCTGTCTTGACACTGCTCAATGTGGCAGTGACCTCGGATAGCTTTTGCCTGGGAGGTTTGATTTACAGAAGAGGCTTCCTAGGAGGTGGGGTAAAGTGGAACCCTTTTGGCTGTAATTGTTTTTTACTGAAGTAGCTTAGTGCCAACACATATTTGTCTGTGATTTTCTTTTTTTTCCACTAATAAATCTACAGCCCCTGCTGGATGCTACTGCTGTTATGTTTATGTGTTATGATGTCAGTGGAGCTCTGCTTGTTTTGCATATTATCACAATATGAAATACTGGCCTCCTAAGTGTAGCTTTTCTAAAGTGTCTTAGTCTGATGACTATCATTAAAACTGTCAAGACCTGATTTGTGGCTTGCCAGAGGCCTTAACCTTAAGGTGGTATGGAACGTTGACCCTGCATTTTAACACAATCATCTGACTCCCCTGAATCCCCCTGTCTTAAGGTTTGCCGCTCAGAGGTAATTACATTTGCTGCAAGGAGTATAAAAATAAATCCATTTTATTATCTAAAAATGGTCTATTGAGCAAAGCAGCAGCATCTTTAACAGCTGATTGCTTGTTCTGATTCTCCAGAGTGAGATTTTTACAGGATAGTTTGGTTTAAAAGCAGCACAAAGGAAAAACCATCTCTGGGATGTGCTCTGTATGAAACTGCCTCCATGTACACAGGATATTGGAGAATGAGGTACATACTGAGCTCTTAAAATAGAGCCCTTTGAAACTGGCACGGGATACTCAGGCTTGTCTGGGTATCATTAATCACAGTTATGACTCTCAGACAAAATGAGCCTCCATTTCATGTTGCTTGTTAAAATAAGAAATGGACATTTTGGTATTTAATGTTCAATGGCAGACACTAGTGTAGTCAAAACAATGTATCTGAATCATTATTTCATTTACTTGTATGAGTGCTGTATGTATAGTGTTTTTTATGAGATGGTTTCTTTTCACTCTATGAAAAGGAAAAAAAAATACCATGTCAGGAATGCAAGCAAAAATAGGAGCATTTCTTACACTGCAGCATCTGCTAAATAAGTGATTTGAATCCTGGCTCACCCAGTAGTAGCTTTTTGACTGAGGTTTGTACTTTTTTCCTCCCCTCTTTTAACAAAATGCTCCTAATTGCAGGGTTTCAGACATGAATCCGGGTAGCACAAGGCATGGTTTGGTTGTTGGGCCAAGCCTTTTCTCTAAGGCTTTTGGCCGGTAAGGCAAATGCCCCCAGTGTGAATCTCATTGCACCAGGGAAAACCTTGCGGGGATACAATGATGCAGCTGGGCAGGTGGCTGAAATCCCTGGGTGATGTGGACCTAAAAATAAGGTACTGCCCTGTGTCCTTAGCCAGAATTCCTCAAAGGGCAGGGAGTGAATTCAGGGATAAGGGCTCAGGGAACAAATTCTGTGGGGTCAGGAGCCGCGATGGTGCTGAGCAAGGTGTTTGGGGGTGCAGATGGGACTGGGGAGGCTGAAGAAGGTCAGGCTGGGGGAGAAGGAGGAAAAGTAGAAGCAGGGGTGCTCTGCCTGTGTAAGAGACCAGGAGAGGCCGGGGCTTGGGGGTTGCTCTTGGAGCAGTGCTGAATGGGAGGAACCCATCAAAGATGCAGCAGCTGCTGTTGAGGAGTCTGCAAATACCAGGGCCAAGAGGAGGGATATGTGCCTGAAAGGGCCCAGGGACGAGACACGGCTTTGCACTGCATCTGGCTGATGTTTGGGGCAATATTTCTGAGTGGCCTTGCCCTGCACAGGAACAAAGTGAACTCGCTCCGAAACAAGAGATTCAGCACAAGCTCAAACTATAAATAATTGCCTTGATGTCACTTGTATAAAAAGCAACAAATGAAGAGTTAAAATAGTTTTGGAAGAACAAGTTAAGAGCCTGGCATTGTTTGTGGGGCATCTCTACCCTTTGCAGGAAATGGATTCTCCTAGAAATAGCTCTGCTTTATTTCTCTACTGAAACACCAACCAGTTGCTTTAGCTCATACACACCCTCATGGGAAGGGGTGATATATTAAACTTTGATATGTTTTTGAATTTAAGGATCTTTCTTCCTTGTAAGTGACCAGAATCTCCATCTCTGTATGTGAAAACTTCCAGAAAAACATGTGTGTGTGTGGACAGCAGAATCTGGTCTTGCTTAAACTGGGAATAAACCTGTAGGTAGTGAGGTCATGGACCTTTCTGATTGTTTAGCACATGTCTGCTCTGTAATGTACATCTGTCCCTGGGCTCGGGAGGTTTTTCTTCCCTTTCGAAGCTTTGCGTGCATGCAGGAAGGTTGAAGACTTGGAAATCAGCAGAATTGTATGCGTGTGAAATGCCTGCCTCAGTCTGGCTGGGCTGCGTGTGAGAACTGCCAGAGTTTTGGCAGAGCTGTCGGTCTCCGCTTTGAGGAGGTCCGGGATGGGAGTCAGGGCAGGTCAGCCCTGCAATTCAGTGGGATCTCCTCAAAATGCGATGAGCTGAGATGCTGAGTGGGGGCCTTTTACCTTTATCCTGTTTGAATGTATAGTGAAATCTGGGTCATAAAGATGAAATTTGGCTTTCTGGTCTTTGTCAGGAGCGGGGTGGATTTTGCAATCCCCTTTGCTGACGCATCTGCTTCGTGTTTTTGGTGTCCTGAGTGCGAGAGGCACGGTTTGCGTTGAGGGGATTACTGTGGGTCAGCGCTAAGGTACAAGGGGGCAGCCCCGAGGATACTTGTTCCTCGTCGCTGGGAATTAATGCTAATCCGGAGCCAGCCCTCACGTGGGGGACACTAGTGATTTACTGGAATTAATCGTGCCTGTTTTACAGGAAATTTCCCTGTTGGAAGTGGGGGTCCTGGGGGTCAGGCGCTGGGGTAGGAGGGGAGAGCTCTGAGGGCTTCCAGCATGTTTGCCCTGTTTATCGTGACTGGGGAGGAGATGGGGTGCGGAGCAGGCTGGGGTGAAGGCGGAGGTAGGAATGGAAGTGAAGGAGCCCCGAAGTGCGCTCCCCTTCACCTGCCTTTTGCGGCGCGAAGGCGGCATCTGGGCTGTTCCCCGGCGGTGGGAGGGGGAAATGGCGGCCGCCGCGCATGCGCGGGGCGGGCCGGGGGACGCTGACGGTTGGGGCTCTTCACGCCGGCGCCGGCAGAGGCGGCGTGAGGGGCCGGGAGGCAGCGGCGGCGGCGGTGGTGGCGGCAGGGTAGCGGCTCGCGGCTCCGCCATGGGGACGCAGGGAGCCGGCAGGAAGCGGCTGCCCAACCGGGAGCGCCTCACGGCCGAGGACGACGCGCTCAACCAGATCGCCCGCGAGGTGGGGACCCCCTCGCACCCCACCCCCCCCCCGCCCTTCCCAACGGTCGCGCACGCGCCAGGGGCAACGGAAACCGGGGTGGGGGGGCAGGTGCGGCGCCGCCCGGCGCTGCTGCCCGTCACCCCGCTGCGTGCTTATTTATTAACTTATTTATCGTTATCCCGCCCGATCGGCATCCTCAGGGAGGTTCTGGTAGCGAGGGCGGGCGGCCCTATCCGTTCCGTTAAACTCGCCTTTTTTAAATTATTTTTATTTTTTAATTTTTTATTTTTTTCTTCCTCTCCCCGAGGAGGAGACACCCACGCTAATCGCAGGGTGTTGAAGGGGAAATAGCTGGGGCCGGCGGGTCGCTGGTGAAAGGGGAAAGCGGCGGTTTCAGCCGGCTGCTTTTGTCTCCTGATGGTGCTTCTTGTACGTGTCACCAATGCATATATATACGTTAAAAAAAAAGCACACATGTGTGCACAAACTGAGCTTTTGGGTGGACGAAGCTCCCCGGGCGAGCCGAGCAGAAGGAGCAGAGAAGGACGGTGACTGCCCGGGTGCATCACAGATGCTTTCCCCATCCCTTCCTTTCTCCGTGGTGTGGCAGGAAGGGGAAGATCAGGGAGAGCTTGGAGGCACCAGGCAGTTCACCTGTCTCCTGTCAGGTCATTGTGTGCCCTCTGTGTTTACCCTAGCCGGGGATTTTGACTGGGAAACCTGTATTTCTTTGCCATAAGCAGTGTATCCCGCTGGTGGCTTTGTGGTGCTGTGCCAAGCTGGGAGTTAAGTGCGCTTCCATTGAACAACATGCTAATTTCTTTTAATGTACGTCCTGCTGCTGGTTAGTAGGTCCGTAGTTCTGTAAAACTGTCCCCTGAGGGATTAGAGATGTTTGGGCAGCATTGCCTGCTCTAGGAAGAGATCCAAGTGTCGGTCCAGCAACCCGGCGGCAGGTTTGTTGGATGTGGAATAAAGCCTAGGTTAATTTCAGAGGTGTTGATCTATTTACGGGCTTAGGGTACCGCTTACCTCTGAAGTATTTGAAGTGTTTATAGGTGAGAAAAACACTGCCTAGGGGCAGCCAGTGCTGCAGTCCTCCTGAACTCCAGCGTTTTAGGTCAGGAAAAAATACTTGTCTGCCTGCTCATGAGCTTGATATTAACGACTGAGAACTAGCAAATAGGCCTCTGACTTTTTTTTTTTTTTTTTTTTTCCTTTTAACGGAGGTGCATATAAATGAAAAAGACAGAAATGTGCAAAACGGTGTTGCATGTAGGCGTAAGTACACAATCTTACTTGTAATCTTTGGAAACAACTTTATAACGCACGTGTATGCACCACGTTTGCTTGTTTTGACATCTAATGGGCGAGACGCACTTCACTAGAGGCTGCATCACTGGCTTTTTGCTGGACCTGATTCGAGCAGTTAAGAAAAGCTGCTGACCGCCTCGGTCCAACTCTTACTTGCTGTGTATGGCCTTATTGGTCCACCAGAGAACATGGAGACACTGATTGGTTTTCTGTTGACCAAAACCGGTGCATGTTACTCTGCTTTCTTCCTCCCATCATCTTGCAAAGGGGCAGCCTGACCAGAGTTCAGGATAAGCTGGGTGCTAAGCAATTTAATTTTCTTTTGTTTTTGTTTTCCTGAATCCCAGCTACTGCAGCATTGGAATAGTATTATGCAGCTGGTGACCAGGAAGCTGGAAGACTTGCTTGCTTTTGATGGTAGTTAGCTGTCAGGTGTGGGTAGCACTTACATCTCACCCCTCGGATACTACCCCTAATAGCAGTCCTGATCTGGCCTGTTGTCTATTCATACCCCATTTTGAACAAGTCTGTAGGTTTTTGGAATATGTGCTGTACATTAACTTTTGTGAGTGATTTAGAGAGTGCATTGACAGGAGTCAGGTTTTGGAGGCAGTGTGATGAGGAGAAGCTCTCTGGGCATTGCCGGGAACGAGTAAGTTCCTGGGAACCTAGTTTGAGATAGGAGGTCCAGAAATATCTCATGTCCTGGATATGCGTTAGTGAGAATGAGCAGTTGTGCCATGTAGTCAAATTTGAGTCATGTTAATATCCTGGGAGTTAGCCTGGGATGAGGGTATGAATTCCTCAATGTCTGTCATTTGGTCAAGCAAGACCTACTAAATCTGTAGCAGGAAACCGAGGTGGTTCTTTTCTTTTGCAAGTTTCTTTTCTACTTGCAGTTGTCTTTAGCTTATACACTGCTTTTCACTTCACCACAAAGTGCTTTGATGCTTTAAATATTTGCTTTTTCTTTTCCCAGAGACTGCCTAAAGGACAACTTGATCAAAAAGCCCTCCACAAATGTGTCTTTCATCTTTTCCCTTGAGTGCTAAAACTGTGAACTGCAAAGTTCAAGGTTCAGAGTTTTCCCATATTATTTTAACTCTTTGTTTTCTTTTTTCTTGTTTTCTGTGCAATTATGATTGGTTCATAGTTGAAGTGCCTGTCATCTGCACAGGGAATCTAGGATGAGTTCTTCCATTAGATTGTAAGAGGTCTTAAAAGTGTCAGGTAATCCCTTTGGCCCCTTGTAATTAATATGCTGAGAATCCTCATGGCGAGATGGCTACGAGGGTGATTGAGATTTCAGCTCCAGTGTCTCTTGTGAGTGCTTTGGCAACACTTAGAAATGTTGCCTTGTCCTGGAAGTTTTCACTCCACTGTTTCCTTCAGCCTTTTCTTTGTTATTCAGAAGCCACCGGAGCCTGTGAGCAGATTTTAGGGGATGTTGTTTTATCATGTTCAGGTAAAGTCCAAAAGAGAATCCAAACCAGCTTTTGTCTTTGGAGGTGCTTCTACCTTGAAGTCTCTGGCAGTAAATTGAAATGCGTGCATCTTTAGCTCTAATTTTCCTCCAGAATAATTGTGCTTCCTTGCCCTGTCCCAGCTATGTTTTCTAATTTACAAAGTGTCTTGAAAAATTGACACTTTGTATATTGTGCCCTACTGTGGGAAATCTTAAAACTTGCAAGACCCTCTTAACACTTCTGCAATTTGAAGGGCGAGTTCTGTGAGTTTGCAGACAGGATGTCTCCTTGTGTGCTCAGTCCTGCAGGCAGCGAGTGCTCTGCGTGGTTGCCAAGTCCTCCTCACCTCTGCAGGATGTGAGAACGCAAGTCTGAGAGGAAGTGACTGTGAGCAAGCAGAAGGAAATTGTAAAAGTGAAGTACATTGTAGCGATGGGTTTTTAGTATGTGCATTGGTAATATTTAGCAATATTAATATTAAAATGTTTGAGGCAGTTTCTGACCTAGATGAGCTGCGAGAAGTTTGTCACCTTGTTTGGACCTCCTTAAAGCAGTGTCAGAAGGTGCAGGTTGCTGAGAATCAGCTGCCCATTGGGGATGAGTAATAACATACCACTGATCTAGTTGTTGGTTACTGGGTTGCGTGGCAGTTAAGGAGATGGCTATTATGTAAATATAGTTAAAGTAAGACACGGTGTTCTGAATTTCTGATGGGCACAAATGGTTTGTGCTCAGGTCTGGCTGCACCTGGCGCGTGTTGCCGTGGCTGTTGTCTTTTCCTGCTTGTCACCTACAGAGAAGAGGGCAAAGCTGATCAATGATAGGTCTCCGCTTTCAGGCTGGTGTTGATGCCAGTAGATTATTTTGCGTTTAGGTCAATGGAAACTTTTGGAATATTATATTCCTGTCTGTGAGTATGTGCCAGAAGTGTTTGCAAAATCCAGCAGTTTGATCTTGATCCTGAGCTGTGTGCCAGCAGAGCCAGCAGTCGCTGCCTGTGCTCATTGTGCCATTGGGCCTGTCCTGAATGGTTGATGCATGTGTGGCTTGGGAAGGCACAGCACTGGGCAGTGAAACCTTACTGAGTTGAGGTGCTGGCTTTTTCCTCCATTGCTGCAGATGGGAGCGACATGATAATTTGAGATGTCATCTTTTAGCAATGAGCCATGTTAAAGTAGTGGCAACGAGTGGCTTCTGTGGTAAAGTGGCTTCTGTGTTGTTACTTGTCAAGTTGCAAGAACTGTCACCTATATATGCCCCTAATTTATTAGTATTTTTAAGCTTTATGGAACATAACTTTGAGGTAGTTTGAGTGAGCTTTTAGTTGGAGAGTTGTTTTATACTCTACATAATCCCCAAATTGTATCATTATTCTTTTATGGAGGAGTAGAATATAAAGTTGGTTCCCAAGACAGGTAAAATGAACCAGTCAGACTTTACTGGTCAAGCTCAAGAAGGCCGTGATTAACTTAAAGCCTATGCTGGAGTTGCAGGATTAATTAATAGATGCTATGATACTTGTGCACATGGGGGTTTGAAAGGTTTGGCTTATGAATTGTAGTAGTAATTTGGAGAATTCTGCTATGTGCAACAATTTGGGTTACCTGTGTCGTGTGGTAATTCCCTTGGAAGTGGAAACAGCTTGTTGCGACTTAAAAAATGGAACCTGTAGAGTGGATATTTGTATATCCAATGCAAAACAAGCAAGTTTTATGAAACTTGTGCAGATCATCCTTAGTGTTCCCTAAGGATGGACTAGGTAAGTTTGATGTGTGTGCCATGTTAACTGTAGTAGTGGAACTTTCTTGAGCAGTATTTGGCATCCAGGGATTCATCAAAAGTTTTGTGAGCCATCTAAATGTTTCAAGAGAAATCCTTAGAAACAGTATTTTATGTAACACAAATTGCTTTATGTGGCTTATTTTTGCATTGCATTGCTTTTTCTGCCTTTATGATGATGTTAATGCACAACAGAGCAAGTGCTCTGAGAAAATATGCCTCACTGTAGATCTCCCTTTTGGAAAAGGAAGATAGGGAGGCTGGGGATGCTCATGAGAGCCACTCTAAGCATTGGAAGGATTAGTAGCCCTCCCAGGAATTGCTTGCCAGTAGCATATGCCGAAGTGTTCCAAAATTAAGACTGTTTTGCACAGAAAATGTGCCTTTTTTCATTGAACCTGCTTTTTTCCCTTACGTTTCATGGATATGCACGCAACAAATGGTATTGTCTTGTTTAATAACCTCTCCCAAAGGGAATGCTTAAAAAAGAGCTTTGGATAGTTCAAGAAGCAAGACAAAAGTCTTAAGATCCATCTCAGTTTAGTGAAATGGCCGTTTGTAGCCTAGCTCCCAGCTAGTAATCTGCCTTACAATCTGCCTATTGCAATGGCAGATAATCAGTTGCCTGTTTTTGTGTCCATGCCTGGCTTGAGTCCTCTTCAGCTGTCCTCTCCCTGCTTGAGGAAACAGCTGTTTGGGAACCGTGATTCCTATTTCAGTCAAGCAAGCAGCTAGTGTTAGGATTAACAACGTGGAAAGCTCCGTCTTTTTCTTTGCAAGCCCAGATGCTAAGCTTGTCTGGAGGAAGTAATGCCAAATACTACCTCATCTAGAAGGCTGTCTTTCCCAGCTGGTTGGTGAATAAAGCTGGAGCTCAAGAGTACTTACAAACGTCCTTCAAGTGCCTTCAACACTGTTCATGTTTTTTTTTTCTTTTTTCATTCTTTTTTGATTTTTATTAAATCCTTTTAGTGCAAGCAAATCTGCGTGTCGTTTCAGGCTTGAGGAAAGAGGCATTTACTCCTCCTGGGGTGTAGTCAAGTGAGCAGGTTGCCAGGAGCAGTGAATCTGTCTAGCTAGACATAAGCTCTCAGAGGCAAACCTTAAAATAGCACCTCTGAAATATCAGCTGTTGTCTCACTTCTGCTAAAATACTTTTTGGGGGAGAAGTTGCCTATTGGAATCAGGGGCGGTGGGAGAGGGCGCCGCAATAAGCCAGGTTTGAACTTCGAACAGACACGAGGTAGCTTGAAAGAGTTTTAAATTGCAGGAAATGCTTCTAAGGAGGGAATATGGGCATGGTTGCCTTGGCATTTCATCTTGGCTTTCTCTATGCTTTGCATGTCAGCCCGTATGCTTACATATCTGTCTGATTCTGCTGGCTTCGCACAGCATGGAAAAATAATAATGTTTGGGCCCTCATCACACAGTAAAGATGATGGAAGTGCTTAACATCCATAACCCTCCACTCCCAAGATACTCTTATATTTTCTCTTTCCCCCTATTTCAGATAGGGAACAGGGGAATAGACTGAAGAGCTCTTCTTGGCCAAAGCTGGAAGAAGTAACTGGTCTGGACACTGAAATAAAAAGTGCTGCTGGCAGGTAGCAAGAAAGGCAGGGAGCTCCCAGAGGCCTGGCTGCAGAAGCTTTAATTCGTGAAATTAAAGCTTCATATGGCAGAGGAAATACTAAATAAGGCTATAATTCGCCGTGAGTATTTTGAAGTTTGTAATTACCTAGGAGGAGCTGAATCAGTTGCCAGGCTGGGCTAACAGTGTGTAAATAACATTTTCACGTTTGCAGGAATGTGGCATAACTTGAAGTGCTGTAATAGTTTGACATCTTCTTACCTACAGTGCTCACTGGCTGGACTTGAGTACAAAGACATTTCTGATGTGTATTTGGATGGCTTTTTAATTTTGATTTATACAGACTTAAGTAGTCAGTAGGAAATGTGGAGGTCAATGTGAAGGGCAAGGCTTGGACAGTATTTCTAAATGTACAGGCCTAGAAAACAGGTTTATAGCCTGTTGAGAGTTTTAGGTGCCAGGAGGGGAGAGATGTAAGATCCAGTTCAAATGCCTCCTTGTATTGGGAAGTGGATGTGTGTTCAAATTGAAAACCCTTAGAAGGGAGCGTATCACTAATTAAACAATGTCCCCAGGACAGATTTGATTTGTACTTCAACATCTAGCCCCTAGTGCTGCTCTCTGTTCCCTCGTCCCCTCAAGCATGTCAGGTTTTGCTGTAACCAAATCTCTGAAACAGTCTGCTCTCCTTCAGGATGGCAGCATTCTGTATTTTTTTTTTTTTCTTTTTCTCCAGAACATCAAGTCTTTGAAAAATGTTGGGTTTTATTGTCTGGCATAAAAATTGAAAAACTTTAACAAAGCTTGAGTAGCTATTTTTAGTTACAGAAAGAGGGATGCTTTAGGCCATGAATATAATTGCACATAATTCATGTGGCACAACTTCTGGTCTCAGACTTCGAGCAACTAGTTCTGATGTGGATGCTGTATTGTATAGATTAAAATAACTTGAGGATTTAGAAATACAGCTCAGTATCCGTTAAAATGAGTCTTAGCTAATTGCTCATTAAAAGTTTATAACCTAGATCTCTGAAGGTGATAGGGGTGTAACGTGCTTTTGGTGCAGTATCCTGGGTGTGATTTGAGATGGGATGGATTTATTCTGTCCTTCTGCTGTGTCCCTCCATGTACCTACTGCCTATGAGCCAGCTGCTTGTCAGGGACTCGGGTTTTATCCACTTAAATACTACCAGAGCATTTAAGGGTTGAGCTGGATGTGGTGAGGGGAAAAGCAATCTGCTGGTGCCAAATCCCAAGGCCCAGTGTCGGATTGACCCAGTGTGTGATGAGGAAGCCTGTTACTTTCCCATTGCTTCTTGCAGTTAATTTTCACAGCTCCTTTTCATGAGTCTCCTCTCCCGGCAGCATTGTCTTGTATGTGCAAGATGAGTTTCTTTTGTGGAACAGCTTAATCTTGACAGTATAATTGCAGAAACACAGGGTGCCTTCCAGTTCTTAGATGCTTTCTGAGCTCCTATGGTAGTTGAGTAAATATTTAGATTGTGTTTTTGTATTATATGTTGCTGTGAAAGAAATCAGAGCCTTTGGTAAACCAAAATTGCCAGGTGCCTCAACCACTTTTGTACTCCTATTTTTGATACCTGGCAATTAGATAGGGCAGTGCTTGTTGTCATTGGAGTTGCAAAGAAACACAAAAACAATAGTTAAATTTCAGAGCAATCATTTCCTTTCCTCATAGCTGTCAGAGCATTTGTTTTATGTGAATAAGAGTGAATTATGTTGCTTGAACACGAATGTCTGCCAAAAAAACACACAAGATGATATCACCAGTTCTGACTTCCTCAAAAATATTTTTCGTAAGAGTTGAATTTTCCCTACCATAGAATGATTGCTTGCAGTCTTTAGATGCATGTTGTAGCAGATTGAGGTAGGTTTTCCAGAAAGGAAGACCTTCAGTGTTCCTAGGATACTGAAGATGATATTGCAAAGGTGCTTGTTTGGCTGATTAATCAGTGACTTGGGTTTTAATAACATTTGTAATGATGTGACAGTCCCGTCTCATAGACTTACTGTTTTTTTTTTTGCAGCTTGTACTTGCAGTCCCATAGGTATTTTGAAGGTGGAGTTTTGCATGGATGGAGAACTCAAAGGATTAATGTTTTTCCTCTGTATTTTTCCTCACATATTTGGTGACCTTTCCCTTAACCAGCATCTGATTTAAATTTAATATTCTTTTCCTTTACTGCCTTTTTTTGGGGGGGAGTACTTTCCACATCACAGAATATCCTTCCTCCTAATCCCATACAGTATGTGAATACCAAATTTAGATGAGTCTGTCAGCTTTTGCCAAACTCTTCCAGTAGATAAAATTGGAGTACAGGAGCATCTGGCATGTGAAAAGCTGGCTCAGGTTTTTGAACTTGTTCCCTTAGGTCAGATGGATTTCAGGCATCCCCACTTGGGTCTTCTAATTATGGAGCATTTATCAGCTAACATACTAGGATGACAGGAGAGTAAGGAAAGAATCTTGCTGTGCTTCACGTACAGCAAAATTCCCATGTTGTGACCTCCTGTCAAACTCTTCAACCCATTTGTAGCTTCATGTTTTTTCCCCTTAACTTAAAAAAAATGAAAATGTATCTTTTAAAAGATTGTATTTGAAGGCATATTTTAGATGGCCATGTGCAACAGTTCTCATTTGGAAATAAGACATTTTGCTGACTGTAAGCAGTAAGGGTAAGAGCTCACAGGCTGTTTTGTCTGTGCAGTCACTTGGTTCTCTTTGATTGAAGATTTGTAGTTTTGATTAAGTTGCTAGGAAAATGGTAGAAAAGATGTCATTTTAGAGAAGGAGTCTCTTTAAATCTGAATGTCTCTACAAACCTATTGTCTTGCTTTGCAACTGTGCATTTCCCATATGTTTTTTTATCTTTAAGAAAACCATTCTCCCATATGAACTGTGTGCATTGTGGTCTCAATTTCCTTTTGCTGAGTATGTTGCTGAGCACTAAGAGGATTTATGTTGACAAATATTTTGAATTGACATCTGTTGAAAATTGAAGTGGGCTTTGGGGACATTCTTCTGCTGCCCAGGGGTCATGCTCTTCCACTGTCTAGTAAGTATGAAATTTAAATCTGCCCTTCTGTGAAACGAGTACATTGAAATAGGGATGTGACCTAACCTTTGCATGAACTGTGGAGGAGTCGAGGGGCTCTGGGAAAAAGTGTGCTTGCATGTGGACAGAAGGGATAATGTTTGTGTATGTAGAGAAGGCCAATATTTTAAATGGTTATAGGGCATTTTAATTGATATCTGTACTCTATTGGCATTATTCTCAAAAAATCATTATTTGGTGAGCTAGAGTAAAGAGAGAAACGTTCACTGTGTGCTGGGGAAAATGCCTTTTAATTTCCTGAAGGAACAAATATCTCTATTGTCAGACTTAGTCTGGGAATTGTCCCTCTTCCAGTGGGAAGGTATCTGGAAATGCAGAATTTGGCACTGACTAAGCAAACAATCCCATAAGTAATCTGATTTTTTTTTTTCCTACTCCTTTATTCTGTTCTCCAAATGCTCTTCACTGCTGGCCATTTTTCTAATCCAGCTGTTCCTCATGTGATGCAGACTAATAGACCCAATCTGGGTGTTAAATGGACTGTGAGCTTGAGGATAAAACTCTTGATGTTGTAGCTGCTGGTTGGTATCCCTGTTCCATAAGTAATCTGAGTAAGGGAAGGAAAGGCCTGGCCCAAGGAGAATGCCTGCTTCGGTGTGTTATGATGTTGCTAATGCTGTTAATGTATCCTAAATAGCATTCTCTGATTTCCGGAATTCCAGTAAATAGCCATTAATGTCATTTTTGTCATACAGCTATATGAAGTGCCTGTAGTTGGTGAGCAAGGGTCAGGACCCAAACTGTTCAGGTAATCCATTACAGCTCAGACCCAGTTAGGATGCAGTAATCCTCTGCCACCCCCACACGAAAGCTGTCCAGTCGTTTCTTAAACATTGCTGCTTATTTAGCTTTAATCTTCCCCAGTGGGTTATTCAGCACCGTTTCACCGTGCGCAAATTGTCTTGACATGTTTTGCCTCTCTTAACGGAATTTTTCTTAACATGCTGGAATGGGCTGTGGACTGATAGCAGACATGGGAGTATAGTTCCGATGCACCAAGTGGGTAAGGCTATCTCATAGGTAAAATGTTTAGCTATAGTGATGAGATACAGAGGTCAGTCCGCTTCCATTTTTAGATGTTCTTCTCAAATTGCTTTGGAACTGTGCGTTTTAAAGGTTTTTTCCTCTGTGAATTTTCTTCTGTGCTGCTTATAATGCAAAATGACTGCAGCATTTGGCTTTTGTTCCTAGGATGCTTGGTTACAGTTCTGCTGCAGAATATTTAAAGTTGATGCTTATGCTTGCATGACAGAAAACCTGATAAAATGCAACGTGGTAGATGATTTAAACCACACTGTAAGGCTATGATGTAAGGCTACACTAAGATGAAAAGATATTTAAGCTGCTTTTTTAAATTGATCTCCCTGGATATAGGCCCTTTCCTCAAATAACTTTGGCACAACCCATTTTTTTGTTGTTATTTCTTTGGTTGATTTTTACAAGTCAAGAATATCTGTGTGTGTTCTAAGTGTCCTAACTTGCAGCAGAATAGAGTGCTTTGGGGCAGCTCTCCAATTCCTTATGGGAGAACATCCAAATTAATCCGTAGGGTCATTTCTTGGCTGGAGGATGGTGCAATTGGGAGAATTGCACCTGACTTTCATATAATTTGTGTACCATAGTTCTGACTTTCTCAGGTGCATATGGCAAGCCTTGCTGTTTGCTCTTTTTGGTATTCCATATAAAGTGTTCCTTTGAAGAGCTTATTAACACCTTGCAACTGTTAATGGTCACACTGCAGTTGAGCAGAGCATTATATTGAGAATTCCATAGTGTTTTTTAGCCAACTGCTTTATTGACCCTCCATTAGTCTAAAGAACCAAACTTCCTTTAAATGTCCATTTAGATGGGAAGATGTTACCTGTGGAACAATGTGCTGCAGGTGATCTCTGGTTCTGAATCTTAATGTTAAATATAGAAATCTACTCTTATATCTTTAATTGACGGCTTAAGCTGCAAGTGTTTTTTTTGTTGATGTTTGGTGAGTTCTGATCTCCCTGCCTTCTTGTTGTAGAAAGCAGAAGTAAGTAAAGAGGACTTTATTTTCTAGGTTAGACGTGAGTAGTTGAAGATATTTCTTCCTTACTGAAAGTGCTGTATAAATAAAGATTCTGTTATGACTTGATACAAAAATGCTTGTTTTGACTTTCTGCTAGCTTTGCATGGGTTTTGCAGTGATAAAAGCTTTGAGTTGCTCTCTTAGCAACTTGTAGGCAATGCAAAATCAGAATTTTAGATGTGGGAGAGGTGCTATCAAAAGAGAAAGAGAAATACAACTCAAAGCTCATGGTTTATCACTGTGTGACACCAATTTAACTACAAAAAGCAACAGCTGTTGGGATATGAAGGAACTGGTACATGCTTTTGCCATCAGGTGCTTTTTTATTGAGGTAATTAATGGTAAAATAGCCTTCTGCTTTTTAAAGACCCTGAATCTTAGGTCAGTTCTTTCTGAGGAAAAGGTTTCTTAAGTGAGGAAGAGAAGGAGTATTTCTTTTCGAGTGTATAGCTAAGAAAGCAAATTGTGTGCAGTGCATATGAAATCTTTTTTATAACTCTGAAGCCATCGTGGTCTTGTTTTCTGAAGACGTGCTGAAACGGTGTGCTGAGATGTCCAAGTTTGAGCTGTAAGCAGCATCTTCCATTGTGCAATCACTGTTCTTAATAAGACTTTTTAATTATATTCTTGAATTCATCTGCTCTGCCAGGGAAGCTTATGTCAAAGGTTGCAACCTGTTGGCTTTTCTTCTTGCCTTGCAACCTGAAGCATCGAGCATCAAAGCTGTTGTCAAAAGCACTCAGTATAGATCTTGAAATAATTATTTTGAATATCTACATATAAACAGAACTAGTACTAACTGTTAATGCAATACCAATGTAGCTTAATTTGCTTATACAGTCTGGTAAGCGAAAACTTGACTTAACATTGCCAGGTTTTCTTTAAGTGTGAAAATGCTACAGTGTGTGAGCTGGGGCTGAGGATTGAAGGCCATGCTGAATAGACTGTGCTGAAACAGAAAAGGGACCTTCTATAGATGCAACCACACATCCCTTTGAGAAAGCAAAAGAGGGAACCGACGCCTGCTGGCAGGGGTCAGTTCATCAGTTCATTTCACTTGGGTTTTCAAACTTCAGAAACTTCCAAGAACTTTCACACTGGGCATTGCAGGAAATATTGCATAACATTCTTGCAAATCCAGGAGATTACATAGTACTTGTAGACAGCACTTTGGGAAATGATGTTATACCTGCCTAGTAATGGGTGGAAAAAACTGATATGTATTTGTTTCTGTGTAAGATTTAAAGCCCCACATTTGTCTACTGAACTACCCAAAAGAAGGCTTCTTGATTATATTTTTAGACATGGTGCTTTTAAAAGGAAAAGGCCTGGGGAAATGGAGGGAAGCAAAGGCCCCTGGCACAAGGGCAGATGAGAGTGCGGGGCTGGCCAGCCTGGTGCTCTGCCACTTGCTGTGTGCCACGGTGAGAGGATCACCCTCTCGGGATAGCCAAGGGCAGTTACACATTGCAGCTGTGGGGGGTTTCTCTGCTGCTGTGTTCAAATCTTCATTTTTACCACTTTGAGTTACTTTATGAAACCCTTTTTATTGCCTCAGAGAAATTAAGCAATATAAAGTGACAGCTGGCAGGAGACTTACCAGGGGCTGGATCCCTTTTTCCTTTTTTTTTTCTCTTCTGTTTCTTGTGTACTCTGTTCTTTGCAATTATACCCTACTTTGGTCATTTGAAACTATATCCAAAGAAGATTATTATTTTTTTTTTCCACCCAGGCAACTTTACATTCAGTATTGGCCATGTAGATCATGTAGAGTCCACCGGATAACCAATTTATATATAGACACAGCACACGTTTTCTAGCACGCTCTCCAGCTTGCTTAGCTTGAGAGCTCCACCTGAGATGCAGTGAGCGGTTACGCTGGCTGCCTTTGCATGTTGATGATTACTGGGGAGAAAAGGGAAAATATGGCATGGCAAATAAGGGCAGTCAGGATATTTAACATCATAGCTTGATTGTTCCTTTCAAAACACTATATTTGCTTTGAAAATGGCTAATGCAGTAGTTGCATGATCTTTTAGTTTGTGTCTTGGGCTGTCTACAGTTAGTTCACTAGCGTCAGGAGCACCATCAGGCTGGGTGTGATAAGACCTATTAGTCTTAGTACCGCCAAACCAGGAGAATTATATAAATGGATCCATTTTCAAATTATGCACTTCCCCAGTGAGTTCCGATTGCAGTGTGGCCCAATTGCACAGAGAGCATCTTGAAAGTATGAAAATGAGAATTAGATTTGATATGAGAAATGAATATTGTTTGCAAAGTCCTCTGTTAATTACTTAGTTGAAATAACTTTTTCTTCTGACATAACTTCTACCCTACAAGTCTTTCTAATATATTAAGCTACTTATGCTGGGTAGGAGTAATAACTATATCTACCCTCCTACCTCTCCCAAGTGATGGCTCTTGGCCAACTTCTTACTCATCAGCTGCTGGTCTTAATTCCTCTGAACTTATTTATTTATTTTATCTCTGAGGAGCAGAATTAACTACTTACACATGCTTTTTACTCCTGAGTATTGGTTTATTCATGAGATGCTGAGAATCCTTGGTTCACGGTGGCAGTGGGCTAGCCAGGCTCCCCAGCTGTGTGACATGGTCCAGACCACTATCAGTGCTGGCTACAAAACATATCCTGGCTTTTTCCTCAAGTTATAATGGAGCAGGAAAGATTATTTGGACAAGGGTGCAAGAGCTGAAGTAGTTCATGAAACCTGAAATGAAGCTTTTCCCACGAGGGTCTCCCTTGGATGGAAGACTCTGAGCTGGTGGATGGCCCTGCGCTCAGAGGTAGGACCGCTTCTGTGGTGAGGTTGCACCACCCAAATCCGCAACCTCAAGGTGAAGACAAAACCTGCAGCTTCTAGGAAGCCTTTTTAGCTCGTCAGGCTTTGCTTAACTTAGAAATGGGCTAGTTTAGGGGCACTAGAGGAAATCCCGGTGATGTTATCAGCTGCTTCAGCAGTTAGCTATTGAAGTGCTTGCTGTTCGCTCTGCTTGAGTGCATTTTGGTGTGTCTGCTTTCAGAAGATAGCGCTGTGCTGTGCAACTGCTTTCTCCTTCCCATGCATCTCATGCTGGTGTCAGCTGTCCTCCTTATAATTTATTCAAAGCATGTCAAATCGAGGTGCTTTAGTCGTTGTTGTTGTTGCAGTTTAAAGAAATGCAGGAAACTGCACGAGTCTCTTTTGTTCTACCACCTTGTGGCATTTTCTACTATAGAGTTGAAGGAAAGAGGATAAGGATGGCCTGAAAACAGTGAGCTTTCTGCTCGCTATTGCACGTTCCCTTTGCTGCTTCATACTGCCTGAGCAGTTGCTTCCCTCTCTTGCTTTTTGCCCTTGTTGGAGGGAAGAGGGCAGGGCGGCTCGAACACGGTACTGGCTCTGTGGTTGAGCTCAAGAGCGTGTCGCGGGAGGGAGCTTCCTGTCCCAACGGCTCCCTGGCTCCCTTGCTGCTCTTCCCCTCTCTTGGTAGCTGACTCATACTCGCAATCAAATGACGGAGTTAACCCCTTGCAGACAAAAATTAGTAACTTCTCTGCGAAGGCAGAAAGCAGGAAAATTTGTATGTGTCCTTTTTTTGTTTGTATTTGCTGCAGCAAATAATATCTAGGATATTATTAGGTTATTTAGGTTGAAGGAGATTGGAGCAGGAGCAAGAGCAGCTCCTTGCTTTGGGCAATGCAGATTGCAGGGTGGGTTCTGCATGAGCAGGTTGGTGACTATTTTGACATTATGATTTTGGAGCAGATTACTGGTCTGAGGTGTTTCCTGGGCTGGATACCTTGGGTGTTACCAAGTGAGGCATTATGAGAAAGGCCCTTCTTCTGTACGAGAGCTACTTCTGCCTGCATTTAGCAACACAGGAAGCCAAAAATAAGGGATTATTACTGGTATGAATTAGAAGATTAGCCTCAGTGCTGAAATTTGAGCTCACTTGTATACATCTAGCCGTCATCTGTCTCCTTTGCAGGATAGTTTTAGTCTACGGTTGGCCTTTAGCATCTGAAATCTGTTATAAAGTGATTAAATTGCATGCAATTACACAGCCCAAGTTCAGCCAAAATTGTACTGGACCTGCTTGCTGTGAAAGGTAGTGAGTGGATGTTGAGCTTTAATATTGCTAGATGTCAAGGTTTACATTTAGAACCAATGCTGATTAATTAGTAAAACGTAGAGGAAATGAGCTTTTGTGTACAGGGTGTCACTGGCAGTTGTTACTATTTGCCTGTTTTCTAATGAACATTTAAAATGTTCTTGGCTGAGTGGGGCGGAGGGAGAAAAAAAATTGGTGAAGGAAAAAGGTGGGGAAATAAAAGAGTGAAAGAGAGTGAAAGGGGGAAAAACAGTATTTGGTGACTTTAAACCACACCATTACAATTTAAAATGAGTATTTCAGCTAAGATGATCAGCAGAACTGATGAGCTGGTGAATGACCTGAAGGAATAGATGGGACAAGCCAAGATCCTGACCCTTCCCGTGTGTAGGACACCCTTTATCGCTGCCTCTGCACTAGTCATTCATCATGTCCAAACTCTTGGCATCCTGGCTGTTCTCCTGCTGTGGTTGTAGAGGGTTTAGGCTGTGGTTGTTTAGCTGGAATCTCAAATAGTCTTTTTGGCTATGAATAGCCTCGAATGGAATAGATTCATCATCCTCAGCAATTTGTTACGGTAGATTATTAAATCCATTCATTAAAAAAGTTACTTAGAGCTTTAATTTGTACCAGTAATTGATGCTTAAGACTTCTCTGACTCTTATAATTAATATTCCTGTAACTTCCTTTATGTATATGGAGCATATTTGTGTTACAGAGAAGTAAAGATGCTACTGAGGAATAAAAAACTCTAGCAGCACTGTGATTAAAATACAAAATCTAATAGAGAAAATGGAAGGTTTCTGGTAAAGATTTTATTGATATCTCTAATATGCAGAAATACTGTTGTTTACTTACCAATACCATTAAAATTAATCACTGTCCAGAATGCTTGTGTAATAGTAAATCTGTTGCACAAGCTTGTACTCTGTAAATTCAACACTGTTTTTATAAATAAAAATCATTATATTAAGACAAATTCTCTTAAGGTAAGTCATTGCATCAAAGATGCTTTTTGTAATGATATTTGTCTTAAATGCTAGATTTTTGATGTTATTTCTGTAAGTGTGAGACTCCTTAATTGTATTTCTTCCTGTATCACTGTTGGTGGATAGTGCCGTGAGAGCTAAGACTTGGGTGTTTTGGCAGACAGAAAGGGCTTTGAGCTTTATGTCTTCTACATGTTTTCTTGTGATGCACAGGGAAGAGTGGGAATAGGTTCCTAAAGTGAAACCAAACTTTTATTTGATTCTTTTTCCCCCTCCTCCCAGTGAATGTGTTCCAGTATTCTGTAGACAGATAAGCAAGAAGTCCCCTCTAAAGGGCTTTCTGAGCAGGGCTGGTCAATACCAATATCTTCCTTCTGTGCTTGGGGCTCCCTGTGCTCAGCCCCTCGCTCTGGCTGGACAAATAAGGAATCTTGGGCGGCACGCCGGAGCTATGAGAGGCATTTGGAGATGGCTGAGTTGGGTAACAGCTGCAGCCCTGGGCTGTGGGCCCTATAGGCTGTAGTCTATACTCTTTACTATATACTCTCTAATATAGACTGTGCTGAAGTGTTTGTGGAGAAGATGATGAAAATCCAAAGGGCAGGATGAAGGTGACGGAATAAGTACAGCATGGACTTATTTTAACATCATGACTGATGAAAGTTACAGTGCTTTTCCTAGTTTCTGCCCTAATTAAGAAAAATAATCCATTTTAGATTAGACTCGGCTGAGAAAATTAAAAGCGCTAATTTTAGCTGCTGCTTCTGTAGGTAAAATTGCTTTTGCCTGTGCTTAAATATGACGTATGATACCCCAAGCCGTAGTTGGCTTACAGGGTATGTATGATGTAGCATATTTTCCTTTTGCTCTGCCATAGGTTGAATATAAATCCTTAAACAACTTACCAAAAATAGGGCTTTATAAATACCTAAGTAAATGGAAAAATAACTTTCCTCTTACCACCACATTAGAGTTTAACAGAATTGCTCAATTGTAGATACTCAGTTGGGACCTCTTAAATTAGTAACTGGTCTGCAAACCCAAGTATCCAGATTTTAGACAGATTTCTGGAAAAGACGTTGCTAGCACGTGATGGAGATGACCATTCCCAAGCAGGCTTGCAGAGGAAACGTCTGTCTGACAGCTTGTGCTTCCAGCAGCTGACACTTTTCAACCAAAAGCAAATGCCAAATTAGGCAACTTCTCCATGACATTTCAGCTCTTGCTTCTCCTTAGATTGCAGCTTTGACGTAGCGGTTACTTATCTTAATCCCTCACTGTTTACATGCATGTCTTGGTCACCTGAGTACTTGCAATTGACTTGAAAGTGATACTATGAGAGGGAATTAATGCCTGGTGTGATAGTGGGATGGGGGAGCTCCTGGATCTGTGCTGATCCCTAGGAAGATCTGTTTGCAGAAACCCCTAGGCCAGAAGAGAAACCAGCCTGTTAATCTTGGGCTGGTCCCTCTCAGTGGATGGTAGCTTGTGGAGGAGCAGCGGGAGGAATTTGTTTGGTCTGTCCGGGCAGTGTTTTTCATGGACCTCAGAATTAAAGTCTCTTGTGCTCCTCTTGCTTCCATTAGGATAATCTGAGCCTTTGGGACAGATTTATGCCTAGAAGGCTGCCTCCAACTGCTTTTACTGTTAATGAAATGCTAATCACCACCTACTCAACGGAGCCTACCTAAGGAAGGGGGAGTATTTTACAACTACTTCTGATGAGCCATAATTAAGAAGAAAGTACTGGGTTTATAGACTGTAAAGCTGTCTTGGTACTGTCCCTTAGTCAGGCGTTGCTTCAGTTTATCTAATGGTTAAACACCTAAGTTAGTTAATGTTGCATTCATTAGAACGTAGGCGGTTCATTGCTAGATTTAGAATCCCCCAAAAAACTGTTCAATACGTTAGGGCTAACTTGAGATTGCTTTATTTGTCCACATTATGAGCATACTGTAAATGATCATGTCTCCTATGGTGTTTTTTGCCTAAATACCTTGGTCTCATGAGGGAAGACGAGCCAACCAGTCAGTCCTGGTTTCTCAATTGATAAATTATTGTTTCTTGTTTCCCACTGTCATCACCAAAACTAGTTTCACTATTCTTTGTTTGCATTTTTTAACTTTGATATTTTAATGCTGGCAATACTTGAATTTAATGCGCAATTACTGCGTTCTTTTTTAAGACTAATAGATAAGGCATCAAAATAAACTAGTAGTACAGTCTCATCAGTTCTGAGCTAGACATGTATGTGCTTTATGTTCTAGGAGCAGATAGCTGAGAGAGTGCGTTGTGACTGTTTCCTGAAAAAGTAAACCCATGCAGTGCTGGTTAGGAAAGGGTGCGAGACACTCCGGATTAACTATTGGACTTGACTCCATCCTCTAGTGGCTTTGTACGAGGCCTGAGTCTGAAGTCGGTATGGCAAGGCTTCCAGTGCTGGAGAACTGAAATACATTCACAGAAGGGACCAAGGAGAGTTTAAAAATACATTTAGACCCTTTGCTTTCACTGAAGTGTTGTTGACTAGTGTGAAAGAGCTATATTTCTGTGGAGAAAAAAAAAAAAAAAGAATTTGGGACAGGCTCCTAGGCGAAGCAAGCACATACGGCTGTGCTTCCCAGAAGTCTTGTTACAGCATATGTGCTTGCTTTTCTTCCAGGCCTGGAGTGTAGAATAGAAATTCTCTTTCAGATGAAATCTGAAGATTCATGAAGAATTTAGCCTGTACAGATCTTGCTTTGTAGGACTGAACTGCTGCTGCTTCCAAGGTTACTGATCTTATCTTCTGCTTAACAGATGTGGGCGAGAAATTTCTTCTAGCATTCTAGATGCTTTTGCAAAGCCTTTTTTTTCCTTTTTTTTTCTTTTTTTTTTCTTCTTGAAAGCCTATTGCAAACCATTTTTCCCTGTTTGTAATACTGAATATTCCACATGTGTCTAGGCAAACTGGCAATTTCAGTGGACAAATATAAAAATTAATGTTGGACATGAGGTGAGAATGAAGGGGTTTTGACTGCATTAACCAAGCTTTTCTTCTGGGAAAGTGGTTTAGAAATTTAGTGTGTCATGTGCCAAAATTGGTCTTCTGGATTTGCTGAAATGATTGGTTTATAACTTGCAGAGATGCTAAAATATAATAGGACAAAAACTCTGATTTACTAATGGTATAGATGAGTGGATAAAGCATCTGGCTATAAGTATCTAACTCCCAAGAAGAAAGGTCGTGTTTAAAAGCTTCTCCTCATTTCCATTCTGAACAGTTGTTGATGACAGTGGAAAACAGAAGAGATTCAGTGTTTTCATCCTGGAAATAATCAAATCTTGACAGCTTCTATATAATTATTCCATTTTCTTTTTAAAACAGTTTTCTGGAAACCCAAATTAGACCATCACCTCGGAGGTCTGTGCAGCTTGAATCTAATGTCATGTTCTCCTTGTTCTCCTAGTGTTTCAGTGAACAGATCTGAAGGATGAAAAGTAAAAGATCTGCAATAAATCTAGGATGAGAGTCTCCAGTAGCATGAGAGGTTCAAATGCCTCTCTGAAGAATGAGAGGCTAATTTAAGCAGAAAAGGCTATTTTTATATACAGCTTGTGAGTTAGGAAAAGCACAGTTGTGTGCTGTCAATTCTGGCAGTTCTTTCAGATAAGGGATATAATGTATGTGCTGATGTACAGGCACTTGAGTGTTTCACTCTTTTGAGGCTCTGAGTTGTGGGATTTGGTGGAGCTGCTGCAGGTGTAGTTTGTGTTGCGGAGGTGATACAAAGTTGGGATAGCAACGTAGAGGAGCCCGTGAAAATAATTAATTCTGGATGTAATTGAAAGGCATGAGTGTCTTTTAGATATCAAGAAATCTAGGTTTGCAGGGTGATCCGTGCTGTGGGAAGCAGACACAGCTTTCTGGAGTCCTGTTTTACGGTCATGTCACCAGAATGGCATTTACTAGTAGTAAATGCATTTAGCAAAACTAATTTTAGAACCATAGGTCAGCACCTAAATTGGGTTTCTCCTCTTTAGTCTCACAATTAGACCAGGTCTTAGTTTTATAATAAATAGTATTTTATCTTCCACAGCCTCATTTCCTTCTTCTCTGCCAGTTATGATCATATTTGGTACAAGCCAAAGAACATCCTTGTTTTCCACTTGCGCAGTTTGACTCTTCTTTTTCCTTTCTCTTTCTTGCTTTTTTTAACACTTCACTCATGTTCCCTGTGCTAGATTTTTCTCTTCCTTAGTCAGTTTTCCTTTTGTTCCCCATCTTTTGTTTCTTTTGTTAGCTACTGCAATTCTGTTGCACAAATCAGCTGTGTTGTCATGGGGAAGCGTTGCAACATGGATGTAGTGGAAAAAAAATGTCAATTCTTTTTTCCTTTTTTTTTTTTTTTTCTTTTTCCTCCCCCCCTGAGAAACTGTAGGAAAGTGAACAAAGAAATCATTTCCTTGCCAACCTGGGTGCTGGATGGGCGAAGGAGTGAAACGTAGCCTCAGTTCTCTCGCCTCCCCACTGCTAGATACGAAAGCTGATCAAAGCAAAAGCAGCCTCTAATCTGCTCTGCTACCTGAGCATCCTTGAAGTCGCTAAGCGGTGTGAGTCCTCTTTTTTTTTTTTTTTCCTGTGCATCTCCTGCAGAAAGAGAAGCACATGGTGAGTATTCCCTTGCCATCTGGCCCTTGTCGCCTTGAGAACAACGAAGGTGCCTCTCCTCGGAGGAAGAGACGGAGCGAGCGGTGCACGCTGGTGTCCCAAGGATGCCAGGGCAAGAGGGCCATACCCCTTGAGAGGCGCAGAGTCGGCAGAGAAAGGCAGGGATTCCTCCTGTACATCCTGGTCTCGTCCTACAAGCGGTGGGGTGCAGCAGCTGCCTTCATGGGCTGACGCGGGCGCTCCTGAGCCTGCAGAGGGTTTCTGTGGGATTGGCCATAATCGGCTTGCTTGCTTGGAGCTCCTTCCGCTCCCGTGAAGTTGCTCTAAGACTGGCAGAAGCTCAATCCTGAACATGGCTAAAGGAAAATAAGCCCTTCATCTGCCTGGATGGGGTCATTATCTGGAGTGATGAACTACACTGGCAGAATTACTAAAGGTCAAATAGTTAGTTTCTTATATGGGTCAGATGATCAATACTGCCAACAGCATGCGTATATATATATATGTATATATATAAAGCATGCAGAGCTGACAAAAGCTCTATAAGATGGGAAAAAATGTTAAATGGTTTGTGCATACTTTGATTTCCTCACAGATGAAGCAGCTAGAATGGATGCTGTACAGTATTTTTTGGAAGAAGCCTGAAAAATTTTATAGCAACTGTAGCAGATGGTTTCTCTTCCTGCAGCAGTTAAGCTGTGTGAGTCTGCATGAAGGCAGGGGCTCTGGTGTAGCATACTTAACTGCTGACCCTTTTAAGACCAGAGCTTAGAAAACCTCAAATCTCAGCCCTTAGAGAGAGCAAACATCCCATTTGGTCCTGATCAGCTCAGAAATTTATATCCATGTGGATGATGGTGTCAGCCAGATGATTTGGGTGCTGTTGACCCAGCAGTGGCATCAGTGTTATATTTGGTCTGCATTGTCCATCATAGGTATAGCATGTTATGTTTTTTTTTTTAGTACTCCTTTACTATCAATTATGCTAAATGAATTGAAAACTACCTTCATTAAGTACCTGCCTTATGCTTGAGTCTAATGATTTCAACTGAAACAGAGGATGCCCGCTGCTTTTTTTCTCCTTTTGTGCAAGTGCTGCAAAAGATTCAAATTGTGTTGCCCAGTATTATGGTATCATTAGCAGGATTACTCACCTGGGATTTAGACTGTAAGTGGGTGTGTGCATGTGTGTGTGTATATATATATAAATGACAAATTTGTTTGCTTTGGCTGAACAGGTGTGAGTTGCAATCTTGATCACTCAATCTCTGGATGCCACCAACATAGCAACAGTTGAAAGGGTATTTTTTATTAAAAGATGATAAATAGATATTTCTTTCTAAAGAATAAGTGTTGCAACGCAACGCTAAGGATGTTCCACTAGATTCAGCCTGGGTGACTTGTCTCTTAGGGTCCTAAACCCAAGCCTGGAAAACAAACCAAGGGCAATTTTCTATAGTTCTCCTAAAATTACTTAGTTTGCTTATGTTTTTAGTGGAGTAGTCTTCCATCAGAGATGGTTCAATCATGACAAAAAAAAAAAAGGTTAATTTCATGGAGTGGGCACTGGAGAGGCTGTTCTCTTAGTGTTGGCCTGTGCCGAAGGCAGGCTGCACGAGCAGCCACTTCTCTGAGTTTCCTCTAAGCAGCCAGGGTTGATTTGAGTCCCTCAGTGTGGTCACAGTTTCAAAAGCCCCATCAAATTAATAGCAACATTTTTTTTCCTGCGTGAATGGAGCAGGATTCTTTTACCTGTGTGAATGCAGCAGAAACATGGATGATTTTATGATATAGCTGCCTGCTGCAAAGTGGCTGTTTCATAGTTATGCAGTTATATGCAATCATGCAACTCTATTTCTTATTTTGGAGGATCAGTCTTAGTTTAGTTTTTTTTCCTGCTTATTCTAGCTCTGTAGTGGGAACATTACAGCTCTCAGATAGACCACCTCAAGCTTTTCCTTTTAAAACCCTTTCTGGCAGCTTTATCTCAAGTATAAATAGAGCAGAAGTCTGTTCTTCAGCACAGGCTAGACCTAAAGTAGTGTTAAATGCTTTTGTGAGGTGAAAGTGGGCTTGTTCAGTTACTTGCCGATGGAGAAATTCCAAGTGGGATGCTATATTTACCCCGCTTCATTCCCTCACAAGTTTTACTCCATGTTTTTGTGCAGGATGCAGATTTTACACCCTGTGTTTCAAACACACCTCTAACAAGAGATTTGTGCTTTGACTTAGAGGTATGTCTTTCCGTACTTCAGTTTCTATCTAGCTGTTGTCAGCAGGATGCTTGCAAGTAAGTGCAATTTTTACACTTCTTAGTATTTTGAAGAGCAGCAGTTGTGAGATCTTCTGAAGAGTCACCTAAAGCAGTCAGGTAGCATGCTGCACCAGCTTGGCTTGGATGCCCTTAAATTTCAATGGATTTATGTGGAAATTGCCTCAGTATGTGTAAAAACTAACATCACTGGTCATTCGGGAGGCAGCGCTGTTTTACAGCAGCTTAAAGTAAGTGGGTGCAACATCCTCGTGCGACTGCTGTGGAGGAGCAGCCGGGCAGGCCACTCGCATGTAACCACTTCTCTCGTGTTTTGTTTTTTTTCATATAAACTATGAGACTACTCTGGCCGCATATTGCCTTGTGATCATGAATAATATTTGAAGACAAGCTCATTAGTAATATTTGAATTTGAATTATGGGTGTCCAAGCACCACGGCAGGGTCAGACTTGTGTCCAGACCCCCTTGGGCTCTGGCGACGGGGCAGCATTGCCCAGCAGGGGGCAAAACTCCTCCCTTGCAGCATGCGAAAAAGAAAAGTCATTTCCCCTTTCCATTGCAATTCATGGTGGGATGTGCTCTGCTTGGACTCCCCCATGTTAGCACAGTAAATTATTTATAGAGTATGAAATGCAGCCCTGGGCAGGGTGAAGAGGGCAGTTTGCTTTGGGAGACTCTGGCTCTAAATAAGCCTTCAGCTGGACCTGTTGCTTTGGGTGAGCTCCCAGGTGCGACTGTTTAAAGAGTGTAATAGCTGCCAATGAGATGCTGTTCTGCTCCTTATTTGCTTCTGATCTTTCACTTCAAAAAAAAATTGTACATTTGTGGGGGCCTAAATGAAGCAATATTATGTGTACCTTCCCAACCTGTATTTTTCCTAATAAGCTTTTTTGCTGTGTTGAAGCTGTGCTGAAGGGAGAAGCTAGCACATTTTGAATGGTTGACCTTTAAAGAAGGCAGCTGTTGGTTTCAAAGGCATCGATAGTGAAGCAAAGAGAGTGGATATAAAACACAAAGTGCTGGTAAAATTGCGTTAGATGGGACTTGCGGTCTCCTGGAGGGAAAACCATGGGGAATCTTAACATGAACTGTAAAACGCCCCTTCTCTGGTTTGCTTCAGCCTTTTTATTCTTGCATAGGTGGTTGAATTTAATAATTCAGCACACATTTAATGATTACTATTAGCATGCATTCCTGTGGGAATACAGAGGAGTTTGCCTTCTCCTGCGGTCTCTTATCTTAGTTGTTATCCCAAGGTCAACTGAAAGAATTTGAATAATTTGCATCTATATCCTCAATGACTGAATGCCCAAGTAGTTAAAATTATATTGTATTATTTATTTTTCTCCAAACTACATTCTTGGTCATGATCTAGGTTGTTGTCAGCTTTTCTCTGAATTGTCTGCTTTGATCTGCTGGAAGGGATATTGACCTTAAGACTTGCTTCCTTTCATACTTATCTTAAGACTTACTTAAATATTGGATCGTTCTGTGTTTCAAGAGAACTAAAGCTGTTAAAAACAGTTTTTGTCTGACTTTAATTCAGGTGCTTGCGTTGCTGTCCTATTACTACTTAATAAGCAGAAAAAACGCTGCAGCTTAGCACCTTTTCAGACTTGGCAAGCCTTTTCCAGACTGGGCAAGAACCAGTATACTGACACCTCTCAGCACTCCCCTGCCTGTAGTCAGCATCTTGAAGTTGCCCTTCATGGGCTATTGCTCTGGTCTACTGAGAGCTGCTATATTATGTCCTGCAGGTTATATCCAAACATTAACTAGAAAGCTGTGCTGCGTTCATGTCTACTCTCCTTTAAATTGTCCATAGCCGTGTGAAAGATTCATCTGTTTTTGTAGATTCTTAACTGCTCAACTTGCATGAAGTCTCTGCATGTAGTGCTTTGTAGATGAGGATCTCAATATTCCTCCTTGTATTACTTGTCCTTCGGAGGGAAGCATCATCTCTGTTCTGCAGACAAGAAACTGAAGCACAACAGCTTTCCGAATTACTCATAATTAGTGGCAAAGACCTATGAAATTTCAGTTCTTGGCAGGGGCCTCCTTGAAAAGATTTCCTTTGCAACTATAGTGAGACAAATTGTTCTGACTTATTGCAAAATGGGCTGGTCCCGCATTAGTGTGACTCTCACATAGCAGCAGACAACATGATCTGATTCCAATCTTGCACCGTTTTAACAATAATACTCTAATTTATCTTAGCTTTGGAATCGTTTCAATTTTAATCTCAAAAATAGTGTGGGCGATTCTTGCCATGGGTTGACTAACCTTACCTTGTAGCTATTGGAAGACTTGTCGCAGAAAATCCAAAAATATAATTTCCTTAAGAGCAGCTCTCACTATATTCTAAGTATATTCTTTCCAGTTCACTGGAATGACATTATAGGTCAATTCATATTTTCTGTTTGCATGTGAAAAAAAGATCCTGTTCCGGGCTCAGCCTGGCTGAGTCATGACATTCAACTTAAAAAGGGGGGGGGGGGAGGGGAGAATCCATAACTCTTTGTAGAATCTTTATAAGCTGTTTTTGAATACTATTTTAAAACATAATCCACATAGATTTTCTTAGAAAAGGCTTACTGGAGTGGAAAAATGTTGTTTGTGTTGAGCAGCCCTTGTCTCTGTTGCAGAAACGATACATAACCGCCTGTAGCGATGGCTGGTTGTACTTTGTTCATGTGGACTTTTTGGCAACTGAGAAACAAAGCAGATTCCTGGTAAACAGAGTAGAGGAGCTACAAGATTCCCCATCCCAAGGCTAATCCCTGAAACCTAAAGGAAAAGCTCTATGCAGGAACTAGGGCATGGCTATTAAACCTCATGTCTCATATGCCTTGGCACTTGTCTCCGAGGCATTTATTAGACCTTTTCTTTTTTCCCTTCTCAACTCTTAATTTTCCAGCTCTTCATTTTCTGACTCTTGATTTCCAGTTTGTTCCATCCATTCACCATGATGTTTCATGTAGGTGATGTTTGATGCATTCTCCCTGTGTGCCTTGTATAGCCTCCTGTGTCCCTGGGTCTGCTTTGCTGCCTTGTCCCTGCTTGCATCCTTTCTCCTCACCCCATAACATTCCTGGTCAGGACCTGGATGTTTTCCCTGTGTCTGGCCAAGCTCTTCCAACTCCTGCACCTCTGATAATGTTTGAGCTTAATTTTCACTCCTGTAGTTGTTATCTATTGGTGTGCATCCTGAGTAATTGCTGGGGAGTAATTGATGGATTATCTGGAATTTCTGATCCCCGTTGGCCTTAATATAAGAAATTAGTCTGCAATTTGCCCAGATGCCAAGGCTGTGGTGTGAGCCCCATTTTGGCAGCCAAGGGCAGCCGGGAAATGTAGATGTTTTTAATGTCAGGCGAAGCAGAGGGGGCATTTGGGGGTTGCTGTCTGACTGGTAGTTAAACCAGCAAGCAAAAGTCTTTGATTTGAGAAGCAAAATAGGACTGAATTTTGCATTTGTGCCTTTTTTAAAGCTTTGCACCCTTTCCTGTCACAGGCTCGGCAATCCTTAACACAAAACTACATGAATATATTACTGCACAGGTTGTATAAAATACATGGGGTTGCTTCTTGAGATCACATTTACAGAGGGATATCCAAGGCTACCTCCTGTGGGAGCAGTCCTATACTGACTCAAGTTATTTTGAGAGGAAAATGTTAATTGAAAAAGTGACCTACATGTGGTTAGCTGATACCCTGTTGGTCATTTGCCAAGTAGATGGCCTCCAGAAACCTGCGCAGGGTGTAAAGCTGCAATAGGCTTCTGCAGAGTTACCTGCCAACTTCCTCTTCTTTCCTCCCTGTTTTGCTTTCTGAGAGTGCAAAAATGGGACAATATTCCTAAATAGCAGCAAAAGTGTCTCAGTGTGCCCTCTGTGTACTAAAATGTGACAGATTTATTGATCCCTTTCTATTTGTAAGCAATGACCTGACCATTCACAAGGCTCCAGGGCTACAGTGCTTGTGCAAATCTCCGGCTTTAGGGTTCCTCAGGACTAAACAGTTGAGTCGCATTACACAAAACTTAATGTATGACTTATAGCATGCCATCCNCAAAACTTAATGTATGACTTATAGCATGGCATCCCTCTTTAAAAAAAAAAAAAAAAACGGCCTTATTAAAGGAGTAATTGCCTCTGAAGANAAAACTTAATGTATGACTTATAGCATGCCATCCCTCTTTAAAAAAAAAAAAGAAAAAAAAAGGGCTTATTAAAGGAGTAATTGACTCTGAAGCTGTTAGCAGGATATATGGAAATCGTTGCAGGATATTAATTTTTACAGATGTTCTTGGATCAATTCCCATTGGTAAGATTTACTTTGGTAAGCCATGCCAATCTTGTGATGCAGTCTTAAGTTATTGTTTAGGCTGTATTTTTAGCTGTGGCCCTTCGCAACTGTTTGGCGTTAGAATTTATAAAAGAGCTTGTGGCTCCCTAATGGTCTCTCTTGCTGTAGGGCTGTACAAACTGTTCATTGCAGTGTCTGCAAAGTAAACACTGTCCTCCTCGATGGGGGAAAAGGTCCATGTCAACAACAGGACTTTCCAGCCTCTGATCACATGCTTGAATTATATCTCTGAGATGGATTTCCTGGCAGAAGCGTAAGTAAATGTTTCTCCGAAGTGGGTGATGTTCATGTGCAAATCCCTCAGTATAGAAGGTCTCTTCTCTCCCCCTGTTCCCAGTCTCTGGTTCCAGTGGTTAAGCAAAGCAGAGGGATGTTGACCTGCCAAGAATAGATGCCTCGTAAGAGCACTGTGCATTCGCCTTGCAGAGGGGAACCTCTGCCCCTCATCCTTCTTGCTCCTGAGAAGCTGTTTTTTAAAGCCTCAGAACGCCTCTAAAGAAAGCCCTTTCATGGCAAAAGCTGTAGCACTTAGTGTCCCACCACGCTTGAGTCATGTATGGCTGCATGGGGTGGGTGAGCCTTGTGCAGAAAACCTTCTCAAACGTAGTGTGGGGTGGTCAGCTGAGCACCATGGTAACTTGGTGAGTTTTCCCTCTGTACGTGTCCTGGTTATCCCCTGATGTGGCAACCTTGGGCCCTTTTCTACAAGCAAGTTGCTAACTTAGTAGTAAGATGTTGGCTAACTAGCTGCACCACTGATTTCAAAGGAACTTGCGATAGATACGGTCATTGCATATCTGAGGTGATGGTTTGGTTTGTTCTGTGTAGCTAATACAAAAGCCAAATATTTGGCTGAAACCCTAATTATTTTAGATCTAAAATGTGGGTTGCGAGACGTGGCTTGTAATGAGGCAGGGATGTTGGTGAGCTTTTTGTTGCTTGGTGAGCCAGTCACCTTGTCAAGTTCTCCGTGGCCCTACTGGAGTTACCGGATACTTCTGGGGGTTTTCATGGCCCTAATACAGGGTAGGACTGAGGTGCAGGTTCTCTGCCTTTCTGCTTGGGAGTCATTGAGATTACAGCTGGTATCTTGGTTCACAAGCTTTCGGATTGTAGTGTAAGGAGTTAACACCACATTCAGCTCTTAAAAGCTGGTTGGGTTTTGGGTAGGGATGAGGAGAAAGCAGAGACCGATGCGGTGGGTAAATAAGCAGGGAAGCCTTTCCTGTTAGTGAAGGTGTCTTGGGAAGTGCATCTCTTTGCACATGTCTGTGTCCTCAGGGTCTGCAAGGTGCTCCTAAGCAAAAGCAGTTAACTGATCTCTTCAAGTCTGAGATTTTAAAGTTAATCACAGAATCATAGAATGCCTAAGGTTGGAAGGGACCTCTAGAGGTCATCTAGTCCAACCCCCCTGCACGTGCAGGGTCACCTACAGCACATGGCACAGAACCGCATCCAAGTGGGTTAAGAAATTTTTCCTTAAGTTCCTGTGGAATTTTTGTTAAGTTAAACGGATTTTATTATTATTTTTAAGCAAAGGAGCAGATCACAGAGTTACTAGCCTTTCTTTCAAAATGGAAAAATCGCCTAATTTTTCATATATCCCCGGATCAAACTTGAGAAGTTTTTGCAATAGCAGTGAGGTATTGATAGGTCTGATGCGAAGACGCTCCCAGCAGTGTCGTGGGGTTCCACGGCAGCCGTGCCATGCATGCTGCCCTGGCTGCCAGCACGACTCAGCACAGAATAAGCTGTCGATGCTGGTGCTGGGTTTGGCGCTGGAACCCAGGCACTGTTTCCCAGAGAAACCTTTGAGAGAGAGAGTGTGTGTGTGTGTGTGTGTGTGTGTGAGCTCACTGTCCCGGTCACCACTAACAAGGAGGTTTTGTCTGCCCTATTAGCTGAGCCGCAAGGATGCCAGGCTGCCCACAGCGGGCGAGATGCAGGCGAAGGTTTTGCTGTCTGCATGACTTCAGCAGGGTGTTACCCAGCAGATCTTTTTTTATAGGCATTCTTGAAAATCAGAAGAATGAGATTATGAACTTTAAAAAGGCCTGAGGAATCCAGTTTTTCATCTAGTAGGGATTTTTCCAGCCTTTTTCCCTCCGCAAAATGAGACTTGCACTGTCTGTTTACAATGTTGGTAGTAATTGTAATGTGGAGGGGTGTTGCTGGACTACTGAGAGGTGCTGCTTGAAGACAATAAAAGTAATGCTGGAATTTCATTTTTTTAGATACAAAGGGACAATTTGGATGAGTTTTAATGCTAGTATTAAAGCAGAGATATGCTTCATCTGTATAAATGTGTTGAAAATGAGTTTTCCAGATTATGTGTGTATTATGTACATTCAGAATCATAGGAAAACAGATCTGTAAATGTAGGTGTAACTCATAAATGAGCTATTATGGGCCTCAAAGTAATGAATCATGGCCTTGCATCAGTACTATTAATATAAGACAAGTGGAAACTATTTGTCCTATGAGTTTCAGTGCAATGGAACTGAGGTTGATTTAGGATATTACAAAGCAGCAGCAGTCAGTGCAGTATCTTGCAGTCAGGCTATGTATTATGACAAATGTGTAATATCCTAAATATTTGTTCAGAGTGATGAGTCGTGTATGCAGGTGATGGGTGGTGTTGCAAGGCGGCTTCCCTTCTACTTAAGGGTTATTACTGAGGGAGACAAGTTGGATTGAACATGCTGTATACTGGACTTAAAATAAAAAAAATCTCTGCTGGGTTTATATTTGTCTATAGGAGACTGGCCTATTTTATCCTTCCTCCTTCCTCTCCCAAGAAGGCAGCGTGGCACCATGCACCTTGCGGACAGAGCTGCCACGCCGGGTGTGATGTGTGTCGGAGACCAGGCTCTGCTGGCCTGTGTTTGTCCTAGCGGTGACTGTCACCTGCCTTGGAGCAGGCTGCCTGTTCCCTCTGTGTCTCTTCTTGCCCTTCCAGCACTGCCTCCTTTTCTAACGCAACTCCCCGGGTTGCGGGTGAGCCCTGTGTGTTTGCAAAGGTGAGGTGTGTTCTCTGAAGAGTGATAAGGGGCCGCTGTGATCAGCACCCAAGGTGTAGACCCTGACACCGTCCCTTTTCTACTGTTTGCTTTTCCTAGTACCTCAGGTGAATTTGTAGTTAATCTGACAGGTTTCTCAGTGTCAACTGTCTTTTTTTCCCCCAGTTTCCAATAATTAAGGCTGAGCAAAAGATACTTTTTTGTACTGAGTTCTCTCCTGTTACCTGTTTTTTTTCATATGTTCCTGTTAGTGTTTGTAGCCCATGAGATGCACATTTTATTGTGAGTGCTCTTCCTGCTTAAATGACTTCCTGAATTCATGTCACTCGTGCTGTGTCTCATGTCAACTTTGTTCCAAGTGGGAAACAGACAGACATAAACACAGTAAACTGTGAACTGTCCACTGGACAGAGCTTCAGATCTCCAGATTATCCTTCTGACTGCAGGGGAGTTGTGACCAGATAGATGTTTCATATTTGGAAGCAATTTATAAGTAGGCTAATACCCACTTCCAAGCCATGTTCTCCAGCTGCTGCGAATAATACCCTTTTCCCTGACTCCCTGCCCTTCAAACGGCTGCTCTCAGCTTAATGATGCTCAGGAGCTTTGGCCAGCAGGGAGCATGGAAGGTCACTAGCGCTACCGCAACACACTGTTTGTGGTGCTCGAGGCTGTACCCAAGAGCCTGTCTCACACTCGTGTTTTAATTTAGCATGAAGTGTGGAGCACCCCACAAATTAACCAAATGAAACATCTCAGCTTCTATGTTGATTTGGAAAGTAACTGTTTTACGACTGGTTTTGGTAATGTTTGCTTTATATAGGGAGCATTGTCTCTAGTGCGTCTTCCTCGTGCCAGGTAGTACAAAACCTGTGCAAATTTGCCAATAAATGCAGAGGGCTTTAACTTTTGCTAACCAAGCAAGCCATAGCAAATCACCTCTTTGAAAACCAAGATGAAAATTTGTGCACCCCTTCATGCTGTGTTATGACGACGCTTTGGCTTTACACAAATTGCATCAATCCCCTCTCCTTTTAGGTTGCGTAAAGACCTGTAGTATTTGTTGTTCCTTCAGCTGTTATAAATTTTTTCCAGTTCTTTGCTCTGTCTGAAGGAAGATAAGGCAAGTGTTGCAGATTAGGAGCTTTATCAGCCGTGAATAAAGGGTCAGAACTGTGTTTTAAACTATTTGAATAGGAAAACTATATGATTTCCTCCCTAATGGTGTTTCATTGGCCTGGTTTCCAGTGTCAGGTTAGACCATACCAGAGGAAGAAGCAGATATTTAGTAAACATAACTTTAAATTAAAAATATTATTATCTGTTCTGAATCTTGACTGGGTATGAAGTATGACTATTGGTGCACAAGTATTTTGCCCTCTCAGCATACCCACAATATATACTAACTAGTACGTGTTAACCGAGAAGGAATTTGGTTAAAGGCCATAGTGTATCTTTGGATCTCCACGTTTCATCTTTCAGAGTAGCTTAAGCCATTTTCTTTTTCTTAATTAAAAAATAAAAATACTTTTGAGGCTTGTGATTGATTAAGAAATCAAGTCATTCTCTGTCACAGGAACATTAATTCTTTCTAGCTGTTTTAGTTGGTATTTTCATACGCACGTTAAAGTGGATTGGGTTTCAGACTGTTCGGTTCAAAATCTTGCTTTAAAGCAAAGGTGAAGCCTTTACCCTGGAATGAAGGAAAGGCAAATTAAGAGAAAAGATAACTTCCCAGTGTGGTTTCTTCCAGCAATGAGTAGGTGAAGAGTTTTAATTGCTTTGCAGCAAAAAATTGCCAAATGCAAGTTCTGCCAGCCAAGGAGTTCATGGATTCATCTGTTTAAATCTGAGGCTCCAGGTTTTTATATAACAGAAGGATGAAGAGAAGACCGAGTAGATTTTGGGAATGACTGAATGCTGAGCTCTAGAGGTGGTTTTGGAGTCTGATCAAAGGTGGAGACTTCTCTGCAAAACTGACAACCCATTTTCTGGATGCAAAGCTCCATCTGGCAAATGTTTTTCCAGGGACCACAGGGTGAGTGATACATCCTTAATGCATCTCACTGAATGTATTTTAACATTTTGGGAGAGGTGAGTCCTGTGCAGTTTCTCACAAGAGACCCTTTGCAGTTTAGGATTCCTTCATTTTTGGCCACTGTGTGTCCCTCCCTGCTCTGAGGCCTCTGAGGTCTTTTTTTTTTTTTTTTTTTCTTTTGCCTTTCCTTTTACTCCATGTTTTTTGTTGCTGAGACTAAGTGCCATGTCTTGAAAAAGACCAATCCAGATGTGACCTGCTGCCCCAGGCTCAGCTCTGTGCAGCTTGGGGCACTGTGATGACAGACCTGCAGCAAGGTAGGTAGCCACTGGGGGGTATTTCTGAGAGGCAAATGGAATAGCTGCAAGCATCCGTTTGAGTGTTGCCGAAAGGGATCTTTTAGCACGCCTGGGAAAGCAGCTGGGATACTCTGCCTGGAGCGTGGCTGTATGTTAAGGACTTGTTTCCCCCTCCAGTATTGAAACTGGGATGTGCGTAAAAAGCCTTCAAAGCAGCTTCCAGCTTTCCTGCATATAAACTGCTTGTAGAGTAGCAGCCAATTCCTCTATAGTACTAATGTGGGCAGTTGCTTCCCAAATGGAGGGATGTGTCTAGTATTGATTTTTGGAGCAGCAACTGACGGGAGCAGTAACCAGTCTGCAAAGTAGTTGTGGCAAGAAAAGGATTGAATGTGCTCGATCTTATTCCCGGTTTGTGTGTGTGATATCTTTAAGTTGGAAATGCAGAATACACGGGAGCATCTTCTTAAAAGCTGAGAGCTTAAACCCACACAGAGTGGGTAGAGATTTTGGCAGTGCCAATACGGCTGTGGCTGGGAGCAGCTCCGTGGCTGCCGCTTGTTGGCGCGGGGCTTGCAGAAGGGCTGTGAAGGCGGCGCCGCAAGAGGTGCCCTGCGGCTGCCTGTGAGCTCCGCTCCTGCCCACTTCCCCAGTGAGCAAGAGCAACTCGAAACTTTCCCCGAGCTGCCCGTGTGGCCAGAGGAAGCTGACTTATTTGGGCTCTGGCTGGTGTCACCTGCAGCGTGACCACTCCCCCGGCAGCCGCGCACGGCACCGCATTCCCGGAGTGTGGAGCGAATGCAAGCGGAAACCGCGGAGCCGGCGGCTTGCTCGCCTTCCTCCCGAGAGCCCAGGAGGGGCCGCAGCCATGGAGGCGGAGGGGGACTGCCTGAGCCCTGCGGCGCAGGAGCGGGTAAGGCCACGGCAGGGAGGGCCGGGCACCCCTGCTGCCTCCCCGCTTCCGGAGGGACCCCGTTGCGGAAGCGCTCCTGTGAACTTGGGGAATCCCGGGCCGCTCGGCCGTCCTGCGGGGCTCAATTAGTGTTTAACAAGCGTTGTGCACACTCACAGGGAGTTTGAAAGGGGGAATTTAAAGGTTTCCCCCCAGATAGTGACCGTGGTTTTAGTTTCGCTGGATTTTTTCCAATGCGCTTTAGTCCTTGAAAGGCAGCCCACATCGCTCATGTGCACTGAAGCCGCTGCATATTTACCTGCCTGTTGTGCGTGTTCAGCTGCTTCCTGCAGCTCGCTACCGAACCTGCCGAGCCCAAGGAGAGGCTGTGGGCACCGCTTTGACCTGCGCGGGTGGCTTTTGGTTTATGTGTGTTTGCCCTTTTTTTTTTTTTGGTTGTTTTTTTATAATGTAATAGTCTGAGAATTACCTCTCTCATAGGTATCATGCTTAATTTGCAGCAGCTCTGCACTGGTGGTATTACCAAAACTTTATTATTGCCGCTGACAAACACTGCAAAAAGTAGCTGAATTCTGCAAAATGCTCAGGGTTCCCTCAAGCCACCTTTTAAAGCCTAAACAACTAGGCTTTAAAATCTAAACAACTTAAAATGCCATTTGGCATCGGCGCAGGCATGCCGAGTGCTTTTTGTCTCGTGTTTTCCAAGCAGAAGCTCTCAAAGCCGCGCTGAGCATTGCCGTATGCGGGCAGCCCAGCCACCGATGTGAGCTGGCGCTCCTGCTCTGCCGTCCTTACCGTGGGGACGTGGTACGAGGCGTCACACAAGCCCCTAAGAGACTGCTCCATCCCAGCAGAGCCAGTGGGACCTGCTCGTTGGGCAGGACTCCCCGTGTTGGCAGGTACAAGGGTTGTGGGTGCCCTTCTGCCCAAGTGCCGCCCTTGGGCAGCTGTTTTCAGCGGGAGCGAGGCAAGTAGTGGAGCAGGATGTGGAGCGGCCGAGCCCTGCGTGATTCATGGCCAGCTCTCATATGAGTAAGTGCAGCGTGTACTAACTGCCCAGGAAAGGGAGGTATCTCCATTTTTCATGGTGTTTATGAAGGGTTATAAACCACATCGACCTGTGGCCTTGCTGGTTCCCTCGCAATAGGTCATGAGTCCCATCTCCAGGATAACGTGAAATATTTCTCCTACCTTTAGAATAAATAAGTACGAAGTATTTTCTAATCTGTCTTTGGGCCAACTTAATACCCTTAGAAATCCAAGCAATGTAAACTTCATAGTGTTTGGCAATATCTACAACTGGCACGGCAGCTTTAAAGAGATCTTGATTTTAAGAGCTTGTTCAACATTTCTTTTTTCTAAAAAATAAAATCTGTGGCTGAGATGAAACAGCTTGCTATCTCCCAGGTGCTTGTTTTCTTCCTTGGTTGTAGATGCTAAAATACTGGCTAGTGTGTGTGTGTGTGTGTGTGTGTATATATATATAGATAGATAGATAGATAGATATTAGTTTGACCTCTAAATGCAAATGTCACCTACAGACAGTCTTGTGTCACCATGCAGGACTTCTGTGGGTCTCCTGGAGTCCCCTGCTCCGAGTTGTCCATTCTTGGGTGGAAACAAGGTGGAGAAGAGCCTTGAGATGTGTTAGCAGCTTTAACAGGAGGGCCGGTTGCTCCTCTGGTCTATGGGGATATTGCAAATCGGGTGCTGCTTTTCTAAGGAGGTTTTAAATTGCTAAACAAGTACAATCAGCGTTATCAAATTTCTTCTGTCTGACAACGTGTAACTTAAGGAAGTGCAATGAATGCAGGCGTATGACATGGGAGGAAAAAGCCTTTTCAGGGAGGATGTGACTGGGGACAGTGTTGCCCATGGAAAAATTAGGCTTGTGCCAAAAGTAAATTGCTGGCTGCATCTTAAGCACATTGGCAATGAGTTTCAGTCGGTGTGAGGGTTGTTCTCACGGAGACGGATTTGGCTGGTGCGCCACTCGCTGCTTTGAATGCATCTTGCACCACAGGGGACTGCTTCAAAGTTGCAAACAGGCGAATGCAGCTACGGGGTAAGTCGTTGGGGCCAGGTTTTCGCCGCTCAAAGCAGTGTAATTTCCTGCCTTTAGCACTTTCTCAGGGCTCTAGCTCGGCAGTGACCCCTTGGAAAAGTGCCATGGATGCCCCGCTTCCTTGTGGACGTCACTGCCGTGAGGCACCTCCGGAGCGCTGTGGCCGACGCAGCCGTGGGCGCGTGGCAGCCCCGCGCTTGGCCACGAGACCCCCGTTTCCGCCTCCGTGCTCCGTTCCACACCGGCACAGCTGGCTGTGGGCACAGGCAGCCCTTGCTTCTGCTTGCTTGGGGTCTCAGGAAAGGCTTTTATCTGACTAACGATGGCTCGAGGCCGCTCCTTGGCGAGCTTATCTGGCTCGTGCTGGACGAAGGCCAGGTTGCCGTAGGCCGAGCCGGTTTTGATTCAGTCAGCAAAGGGAGACATGTGCGTCTCGAGTTGCCGTTCGCAACCTGGGTGAGGAGCGGAGATATTTATAGCATGGAGCCGTTAATGTGAAAACGGAGCCGGAGCCTTCCCAGGAGCGCCGTTTTGGGAAGGCTCGGGCGGGTTGAGTCCTGCCCTCGCTTTTGAGGAAGGGCAACTTGGTGAACGCAACACGCTCACCTAAAAGCAGCAGCCGCCTGAAAGCGCCGCCTTTCTGAGGGCTCGCGGCACGGGGCTGCTGTGGCTTCTGCAGAGCCCGCGCGCCAAGAGCGAGGTGCGGGGCGATTCCGCCCCCGGCGTCGCTGCCTCCGCCAGCCACTGCTGGGTCATCACCAGCACTCACTCCAAGTGGCGCCGTCGGTCAAGGCAGCGTGGAAGGGGGCCATGAAGAGCGCGCCTTGTGCCTCTAGCGCTTGGCCTGGCGACGGCTCAACGCCTTCCTGATGGCTCCCGCGGAGTTGTGGCTGAGCAGGGGTTGCCAGCGCTGAGGTAAGACCCCTGTCTTTTGCAGCCCTGGCTCTGACCTGGCTCTTTTCCGGGCACTGGCTTTCCTAGGTATCCAGGAAATTTGTTGATCTCTCATTTCTGATGGAGGCTACGTACCGTTTCTTAAATTTTTGCGCTTGCTGCAGAGCAGAAGTACCTGAGCGGGATGTACATTGAGTAAGAAAGTGTTGATAATTCTTAACTGACCTCACCTGACGAGATGGGATAAATTTCACTTCAGAATATTTGGGTCTTGCTTAATATCATCTTAATGAGATCAGCACTGCCGTGTGGTAGGGACCGTTGCTCATCACTTTATTTGTATCCTGCACGAGGGCTTGTCCTCGCGTGTTTGCAGCTGCCTGCAGTCTCGTTCGCCTCTGTCCAGCAGCAAGGAGCTGACCTCTGTTGGAAACCCTTGAACATGTAACAGTACAAGCTTCTGGGTAGCACCCCTGCAGCCAGTGTGTGTAGTGGAAACACTCTAGGCTCCCTTCCAGCAGGAATGATCTTGTGAGTCTTTGGGTGCTTTAAAAATGAATTATTTTAAAGTACTGATATTCTTGGTGGAGTAATGTTGTGTTAACTGTTTACAAAGGTGCTGCTGTGACATGTACTTGTTGTGGCATTTGGGACTCCAAAAAAATATACCGGTCGATTTAAAAGTATCCAGAACGTATAGATCTCAT
Organism: Crypturellus undulatus; assembly: GCA_013389825.1. NCBI lineage: Eukaryota > Metazoa > Chordata > Aves > Tinamiformes > Tinamidae > Crypturellus > Crypturellus undulatus. The sequence goes on along the minus strand of VWPW01024058.1, from coordinate 70,555 downwards.
TTGTATTGACAGATATTTGAAATTTATTAACAAAACTTTTAAGAAATTTCATTTATGGCTGTTGGTATCTAAGGAACTGGTTAACTTTGTTTTCAAGGAGGATCCAGAAGAATTTGCAAAACACATATTTTTCTGCACTGGTTTGTTGCAATGTTAAGTTCTTTCTGGATGATATGTGGTTCTGTGAGACAGCTAGAAAGCACCTAAATCCTTTGGCCCTTGTAGTGCATGGAAAACGAAAAGAGCAATGAGTACGTGTTAAGCACAGTACCTGCATACAGGCATCTAGTGCTCAGTTACTGAAGTATGATGAAGAGATCTACAGTAATTTTAATACAAAAAAAAAAAAAAAAGTTTCTGCCTTTTCTGGCAGGAGGTAAGTTGTATAGTTACATATTGGTCAGTATATTTTGCTTATGGAGATTTCAGAGTCCTTTGTCCTTATGGGAAAAATATAGCTGCTAATTTGCACTGATGTTGATTTTGCCTTCCACAGATCAGTCCTTTTTTATATTTTACACTGCTTTTTAAGCTGTGCAGTTTGGGTCTCAGTAGTCACTTCTCTAAATTGTAACCAGTCAAATGCATTGCTTAAAACTGAATCTCCTCTTTTCTCTCTCTCCATCCCAAAAAGTACTTTGATCTGCAGTCCTAGGAGCAAATTTCCCCTTAATTTGGAGCTCTGGCAGCAGTGCTGTAGATTTTTTTTTTTTTTATTTGTATGGCTCCTGTCAAAAGGTAATTGTTGATATTTCATATCGTGTGGATCATCTCACAGTCTGCTATGATGAGTAGTGCAGAATAGTCCTTATCTCCGAAACTCTCCTGTATTTACAACGGTACCTCCTGTAAGACGGATTTACAGTGGTGTTTTCCAAGGTATTTAAGCTTATTTTCCTCTGGACAGAATCCCATAATGTAAAGTCAATATAGTGCTCCTTCAAATGCTGTGATTTGAGTGCTGGTAAGAGAGTCCTTTCCAAAGGACATCTCACAGCGTGTTTGTATAGTTGGTGCCTTAAAAGCCTTCAAACATTGTGGGTAAATCACAGCAGCGCTTGGCAGTGTTTCTGGCCGCTATTTGCCCATCGGCCGAGCTGTGGGATCTTGGACGAGCTCCCTTCCAGGTGCTCTTTAACCCACAGTCACTTCAAGATGTTTGTGGTGATACGTTCAGTGCTGAGCTCGCTGTTGTTTGCCTTTGTAAGTAATAGCTCTTGGGGATGATGGAAGCTAAATGTTTCCAGGGGCAAATGAGGTCTCTTAGAGGTGTAAAGATGTAGGTGTGTGTTGCATTGTCTCTCCAAGGCGGAGACAGCTTGAAATTCAAGCAGTGAAATGAGAAGAAATCCACACTTTGTATAAAACCCGTGTACCTGGCTATGTCCTTTTCTTTCCCAGAAGTCTGTTGCAAGTGTTTGCTAAAGGCAGAGCCACCTGTGGCATGAAAATTAGAAGCTTGGTGCTGCAAGGGAGGTAGTTTTACGTCTTGTCTTTTTGGGTGTGTGTTTAGGCACATAGAGATGAGGAATAAGCTCTTGTCCTGATTCCCGGGATGCTTAACTTTAATCTTGTAGCTTTGGCTGTGAAATTGGCTCTCACCTGCTACAAACTGTTATGGGAATGGAGGAGCTCCCTGTAATCCCAGAGCAGCTGTTTAGAGCCTGTTTCCTCCCTCCTGAGCTATTCTTAATTGCACCAGGTTTGCTGCTCCCCATCAGCGCTGCACCGAGTCTGGACCAATTCTTGGTTTTCTTTACAGTATTTCCTGGTTTGTTTTTGCAGCATTATGAGAAGCAGAGTATTAAAAATGGTAATTTAAAGCGTACTGCGGCACTTCCAACCACGTTACAATGGGGAAGGTCTCTCACCAGAGGCCTATCCTTGGCAAGTTCCCACCATGGTGAGGTTTGGGCTTGGATAACAGCATTTTGGTGTGTTTTCTGTGGCCTTGCTGTCCTGACCATTTGGGGCTTCTTTGCATGTAGGCTGGACAGCAGCTGGATTTGTGCCTGTGCGATGTCAGCTGCTAGGAAAAATGGTGTGTAACATGTCAAATTAATCCATCGATAAAAGTCAAACTCAAAAGAAAAAAAAAAAAAGCCAGTAAAACCTGCCTCTTGATAAATAAAGTTGTTTTCTCAATACAAGTGTTTCCTCTCTATGTGTACAAATAGTAATTAAAAAAGGCACAGAGCACTCCTAAACACACCTGCTCGGGGAGGGTAGTGCCTACGTGGGGGTGTATTACCTGCCTGTGAAGCACAACAAATTATGGAAGGCAGGGCCACTGCTTGCAATAGGGAATTAACTCCTCCAGAGCTGTTCACAGTCTTGCCCAGTCTCGTCCCGACGTTTGTGCCTCACATAGGGTGCATGTTGCACCCCGGCTTGTGTTTCATTGCTGTGTTTCCCTTTGCAGGCTGAAGCCAGACTCGCGGCGAAGCGGGCAGCGCGGGCAGAGGCACGGGAGATCCGCATGAAAGAGCTGGAGAGGCAGCAGAAAGAGGTACGTTCAGGGCTTTGGGGAGGTGTTTTGACCGTCTTGTTCTCTGAATATGATCCAAGATCTTTGAAAAAAGAAGTTAACGTTTTGCTGAAACCTGAACAGTCTCTGTGGAGCTAGAGTTGCTTGGTTTGATTGCATGATATGAAATGGCCTGAGAAAAGAGGGACTGCAGCAATAGTTTTATCTTGGTGAACCCAGTGTAGTTATTCACAAGAACACTGTTGTTTGTTTGTTGTTTAATGTTAAACTTTGGCATTTGTAACTTGTGTGTGCACTGTGGGGGAAGATGTTGCTAGCACTTCATGAGAAATGTAATGAATATGCAAGTGTCATGGCACCTCTGCCAGTCTTTACTTGTTTTGCTTTATTGTCACTATGGTCAGCCTTGCTTCTAAAAATGATGGTCTGCTGTTGACAGAAATTAAAGTTGGAAAAACTTTGCCTTCTTCAAAGTATTGCAGTTAAATCCTTAATAGACTCCCCCATATCTTGGAAAAACTCGTTGTTTTACACTATCAGCAAAATTACACAGTGACATAGAGAGGCCCAGGAGGAGATTATAGGCTTCCAGGGGAGGAATGATCTTTAATGACCTTAAATGCCAAACAGGCACATTCTCATGTTGGGTTTGACGAGCAGGAGCGGTGCTAAATGTCCTTCCCTCCACACCAAGAAGTTGAGATCATCATTTGGGTTCAAGCTTTAGAAGCTGAAAGGGTGAATGTGTCTGCAAGCACAAGTTGGCAGAGGTTACTGAGCCAGTGAGGAGGACCACAAACATTTAAAACCTGCATTGGTAAATATGCATTTAATGAATGAGCAGAGTAGATGCAACAGGGCTAGTGGCATCATAATTTACTTTTCGGAAACAAACTTGGAAGGGAGGGAAAGAACGATGAAAATGAAGGATGGTGTAAATACAAGGGAAGAATAGATCCATCTCTACTTTCAGTGTAAAGAGATCCAGTCTGGTTTTTAAAGAGTGAATGGAGCTCTAGAGCAGGCTGCAGTGCTCAGCTGGGAGAGAAAGCAGCTCTTGGGCAGCTTGTCCAGACCAAGCTCTGCTCGGAGCATCTCCTGCAGCCGAGACACCCTCGGATGTGCCTCCGTACGCTGTGGCCATGGCAGAGCTAGAGGTACCTTCAAACCCCAGAAGTTGGGGTGATGGGAGCACTACCAGCAAGTAGGATGCTCGTGGAAGAGGGGGGCTCATAATCCTGCAGCTCCTTCTTGGGTGGTGCTTCTTGCAGCCTAAGCCCCAACCGAAATGCCTGGACTGCTGAAAAGTATCAGAGCTGTCGAACTTCATACTGCACCTATGGCCAGAGCGATGGGATTTACCTGGCAGCCTTGGAAAGACCTGTGGCAAGCAAGAAGGATGCCATAGGAATTTGGGCAGCAAGCTAAGTATGGGTGCTATGGTTAGTTACCATCTAATTTTAGAGAACATTAATGCAGCTGATGACTCTTTGCTTTCAAAGATGCAAAGAGAGCCATACTAAATGGGAATTGAGCTGTGAAGGTGAACTCTGGAAAAGCACGTGTGCATGCTGGTTCCTGTAGATGATAATTGAAGAGCCGGTGATCTGAGAATTTGGGAACATCTTTTTATGGAAGCAGAAACTGAATGGTGCAAGAGGTCACTTTAAAATACCAAATGCAGGGCAAGCTTGCCCAAATAATTCTTTCTAATTGGTTTTGTGATTCACTCAAGCTATATAATGTGCAGATACATTTACTGAATATTTTGCTAGCTTGGTCCTCTTTTCAGCTAGCTTAATCTCAGCCTCTGGATGTGAGGTAGGGCTAGTGGGACCAGTTGCAATGAGCTTTTCATTGGCATAAGCATCTTCCAAACATAAGGAAAGAAAACATAAAAAATATTCTAAGTAGCAGTCAGGATGAGAGATTTGGCATCTGCTCCTTCTTTATGACACTGGTGTCTATACAGTTTCTTGTCTACCATTTTTACTCTCCTTCACAACTTTTTCAGAGTAATAAATAGCACATTTCACACAACTGCCATGTTAAATAGCCAGGGCTTAAAGCACTCACTTTACTACTTCAGAAGGCTTTTTGAGAGCCAGTAACAGGAGTTAAAAAGCAATAAATAAATTTACTGCATGTGTGTGTACTTGTTCCTGCTTGGAGCAATGTACATGCTCTGACAGGCTGCTCGTGCAGCATGGATCACTTGAGAATATATACTGTTGATCTGGGTTAAAAGTTTCCAGATGTTACCATTAGGAGCTATAGACAGGGCAGTATAGCTCTTTCTGGCAGCAAAGTGGTGTGGTTTAGTGATCTGGATTTGGTGACTGGAAATTGGCTCCTCTCCTGTCCGCCATCTAGTGCTGCAGAACTTAATCCAGGCTTCATTTTTGTTATCTCAAAGTAATGGGGTAAATTTTGCATCTTGAGTTTACATATGTGACCTAACTAAAATTTCCTTTGCCACTACAAAAGACATTCTAGTAAAAAAGCACAAGATGGCTGAGAGGTTTTTTTTTTTGTGAAAGCATGTGAATGTTTTCAAATCAAATTAATTTTTGATCCTGTTATTATGCACCTTCTTCCCTTTCAAAAGGGACATGCGATTTGGACCTCACAGCAGGCAACCTGACTGCTGATGATAGCGGCCTGCAGGAGAGATTTAGTACATCCATCTCTGCTTTGAAATGTAAGATTATCTAAGAAATCTGGTAGCAGCCCTCCATGTGGAACAATGTACTGCTAGAGCTGACCATCACGAGGCAAATTCTGTAGCAGAAATAGGTGGGCTTGGGGGTATCTTCTTGCCACTGGTCTTGTCTCATGCCAGGTAGAAGGAAGGAGGGTAAGGGTGCACAGATGTTCCTTGGGACAGGAGGGAGAGCAGCAGAGCACAGGCTGAGGTTTGGTAGGGCAGGAAGGTACGTGCATCGCGTTCACTGATGCTGAGCAAAGAAAACAAGTGCTGCAAGAAGCGAGGTTCGGTGTGGGATCGCCTTGTGCCTCTTCTGCTGGCAAGGCTTTAAATGTCTCCTTGAGGGTACTCACTTGGAGACCACTGCGTAAACAGATATTAAGCCTGAAGAGGAAAGAGAACAATCTCCTCCCACTCTTTAACCTTCAGAACCGACTCTGGTGTGCCAGGTCACCCAGCAGATGAGCCTGTACTTTTAGTTAGAGGCGAGTGTCTCGTGCTTGTCTCCCCACTTCAACTCTGACTTTAAGGGCATAATGCAAAGACCTTGCCTTTGCTGTCTGATAAATTCATCCTGTGCTAGCAGGCTTCTTTACACATACTTTCCTTCCTTGGGGTTTGTATTTGGAGTAAAACATGTTACTAGTATTTTCGGAAGTGGATTTTCTCCAGGTCTGTTCTTCGAGGTTGGCGGCAGTATGGGAAGGCAGGGCCTCCCAGGCTCTTAGACCCACAGACAGGGAAGAAATCTAGGAGTGTGGGAAGCTTAGCCTGGGTCTTTCTTATGTGTCTCGTGTGAAGACACATAGGAAAATTTGGAGCAGGGCAGTGTTGAAGGCATAGCTGTATTCAGCGGACCTTCAATTTCTTCCTTCTGCTGCCATCTAACTGGGCTTAGCCTGTTTTCTTGGTGAAAGGTAAGCGAGGTGGTGAATCTAGCGGCTAAGATGCTCGGCTGGGCTCTGCGGTTGCCCTTCACAATTCCGGCAACCTAAGCAGGTCATAGAGGCAGCAGGCAAAAGGAGCCACCTTGTTCCCAGAAGAGCAGTGGAAAGCAGTAGGTTCGAATGTCCCCGAACCCAATGGCTGGCCACTAGCCCAGAGCTGCAGCTGGAGCAACCTGCTTTTCCCTGGGGTTGGGGTTTGCCCATCATTGGGGCATCTCTGGGAGGTACGAGGGGGTTGAGAGCAGTGTTTTGTTTTTCTTTTTTTCTCCTTGTTGGTTGTTTTGGGTTTTTGTTTGTTTCCCCCAGATGCAAAGGTAGGTGTTCGGCAGCAAAGCGTGATGAATGAAGCTATGACATCTTTTTTGAATCTGTGACTACCCAGGTGCTCTTAGACCAGGAGAGGGTCTCGCTTTAGAAGCACAAGGGAACAGCAGCTTGGAAAACAGGTTTTCTGTTTGCGTGTGGATTTACAAAGCTCAGCAGTCAAGGGCAGTTCTCCCCTTCAGCAAAACTGAGCTGTGGTTAATGCTATTCCCAGGTGAACATTGGAGCATGCATTATTGTTAAGGAGATGCTGTGGGGAGGCAAGAGCTCCTAGCTCGCAGCAGGGTTTTCTCCTACCTGGTGTCAGGTGTTGGTGGTGAAGGCTGTGCAGAGTTCGATGTCAAGTACCCGAACAGAAATGCTGCTTTTTAGGTAACCACAGAGCCCTGGAACATAAACACTGCTTTCATTTTACCTGACTTCTCAGGGTTTTGATGTGACTTCTTTTTTCCTTGCATTCATGTGTCGTTGTAAATGACTTTTCCTTTGTTCTAGGTTGTGTAATGCTGCACTGCTGTGTATTTGTTCATGCTCGCTCTTGTTCCTTTGTTTCTTTCCTTTCCCTTTTTCTTCCCATAGATCTATCAAGTCCAGAAGGTAGGGCTTGGTCTTGCTTTCTTGTTTGCATGTGTTTTTTTTTTTTTTCCTCACCTTGCCAGACCTGACAGCATTTTGGAAAAACCTCTTAAGAACAGAAGATGCACAGCAGTCTCCTGGTTCTAGATGCTAACAAAGATGCTGTTAAAGCTGTAACTGGGTCCCTTGCTGTGTGACAGCAGAAGTTTGCTGAAAAGGGTTTTCCTGTGATGTTTAGCTTTTCTGTCCTTCCAGCATGTGAACGTCCAGCAAAGAGAATAGATTTGAATAGTTTTTTTTTGCAGGGAAGGAAGAAGCATTTATTTCTTTAAGCCTGCTGTTTTCCACCTCACAATGATTTTATTGTTTTCCCTGAAGTTTTTATTGCTTGCTGAATGATACACGTGCCCTAAACCCCAAGCCTGTCTATTTTGTCCTGGCACTTGAGCAGCCCTAACCGCATGTGTCACCAGCTTGCCCTGGCAATCCGTGCCTGCTGCTTGGAAATGCTCCTCTTAAGTACGTTTCTATATGGAAATATCTACTGAAATCATCTGCACTGGTATTCAATCCCAACATCATTAATTTGGTGGCTTGCGTACTGAGTGAATCAAATTAACGTCTTCCCACGGATCAACAGGCTCGTTATCGATCTCCTTTATGGGAACTGATGTAATTTAATCTTCTGGTACATGCACAGCCCTGTGGGAGGCAATGTGTGGTGATTTGCTCCTCGGGTGCTGGCATGGATCAGAAGAAATGTGGGTTAACCCCACAGCATCCTGCAGCGATTTTGGCAAGTCTGGAAGTTTTGCTGGCCCTTGGCAAGCGGATTGGATCCAGAGTGCTCTCTAAATGTTATTAATGTCATTAATTTTAATACCGCTTTTCAGGGCTTGAGGTGTGCAAAGAGATCTGAAATAGAAGAGCACAGGAATGGATAAGCATAACGTCTTCTTTTGACCAGTGCATTCATTCATAAAATGCCTTTTAGGGAACAAGAGAAGGTAGTTGTTTAGAGAAAGAAATAAGTAATTGGGAATATCAAGCTTGGAGCTATCTAATTTTAAATGGACGAAAAGCTTGGAAGTGGACCTGAGCTTGTGAGGAGGGACCCTTTGAGGACACGCATGTCTTTGAGCCCAGACATACCTTGCGGGGAGAGAAGGCCTCTCGTGAGGCTCTACCTGAGCTGGCTGGCAGGGAAACATCGTCCCCGGGTTCTGCTCAGGGCACAGGCCTGGCCAACCCCACACCCTGGTTGTAAGGATGAAGGGCCGTGGCCAGGACATAATATGTAGTACAATATATATGTTGTACGTAATAACAGGGGATTTCATAGCTGGCAGGGCGCTGGTGTGCAGCACCCGTCAGCCAGGAGGGAGCTCCTCTGAGCGCTTGTGAGGAAGCGTTTTGTGCTTGGCCAAGTAACACTCACTGAAGGGAAACCTGAAGGGAAAAATGCACCCAAGTACATTTTGGCTGAGCACCCGGTGGGGGTATTAGATGCATTGGAGCCCCTATGAAAGTGCTTTGTGGGAAAGAGCGAAGGAAGTGCTTCCATGCTCAGGAAGGGATGTGGTTAATTATCTTGCTGGACTGTTGTCTCTTGACGCTTCTAGCAAAGTGCACGCACTGCATTTATTTCCCATTTTAGGCTAAACCCTTTGCTTCTAGTGTCTTTCCTAATGAGTTGGGCTGCTGTGACGGTCCTCCCTTCCTCAAAGTCTTCTCAAAGCTGACAGCATCTAAATGAACTTGTGCAACCTGGGCTGTCCTCGATGTCCCACCTGAACAACTGTGTGCATGCTTGACTTCAGGGTAGGCTTTTCTTCCCTTCAGAGCCTTTAGGATGGAAATGATCTTAAGATGCAAATCATCTTGTTGTTTAATGAGGAAGAAGCCTGAAGTGGGAATAACCTGGTACAAGATCAAACAAAATACTGAGATTCAAGTTTACGAATAATTAGTGAGTGAGGCTTTTAAAGGCAAGACAGATTGCGCTAATACCATTGAACGAGCACTGAATTTGGAATATAATTCAGAACAAGATTCCAGATTTGATCACTATCTCACATTGTTACTCCTGATATTCCTGCCTCCTCCTGCTTTGGAGAAAGCAGGCAAGTATAGACTTATGTTTTCTGCAATAACATGAACTCCAAAGTACAAAACTCAAAATTGTTCTAAAATACATATTCTCCTTTCCTTACCAGGTTTCTTTTTGCTGGTTACTATCTTTTAGTCCAATTACTTTTCTCCCCTCAAACGAACACATAAATGCAATCTCTTTGAGTTGGGTTTCCTAATGTGTGCTTGGGGAAGAAGAAAAAAAACTTGAAACTTGCCAGTCTCTGCAGTTTGCTGTCTGGTGGAGACCCAAGTTCAGTGGGAAGTCGCAAATCTTGAGCATGGAAAACACGATCAAAGAAACGAGCTGAAAGAGACCATCCTCCAGGAAACCATGGCCCATTTGGTACCAAAATGGGGAGAGTTTTTCCAGTGTAGCCTGCTATGGGGAGCACATCCTCGAGGTTCCTGTGCTGTCCCCGTGGGCGATACTGAACCATTGTCAAGATGATGGAAGTTGAAGCAAAAATAAAATCTTGTGCTGTGAAAAGGAGCTTTGAAGAGCTACAAAAACGCTGAATAAGAATGCATGCAGATTAGTTGTATTTTATTCAACTTGTCTTCCCAGCGTGGTAAATCTGTACGGTAAACGTGATGTGACAGCATTTCTCATCCCGCAAACGTGCGTTCAGATCCATTATAATGAATCTTGACTGAAATGGGTCAGGAATTTGAGGCTCGTTACGCTCTTGGCTCCTTTCCCCAGAGCGCTAGTGGTTTGTTTCTGTTTTTCGCAGTGCTGGGAAACAAGCAGCTCTTCAGCAGCCCGGCCTCCTCGCGAGTGGCTGCTCCTTTCCCTGTGCGAGGAAGTTTTCCAGGGCAGACGCCGTGTTGGAAGGGCTCCCGTGGCCCTTCCTTGGCGCAGTTGCCTAACTTGTGTGCGTGATGCTGCTCTAACCCGCACCGCATGTCTTAATGCACGGTGGCCACTTTTCTCATCTAAACTCCTTGTTTTTTCCCTTTTTCTGTCTGTAGAAATATTATGGTCTGGATACTAAGTGGGGCGACATCGAGCAATGGATGGTAGGCCTTGGTCAACACAGCTACGCGGCTTTTACCTGGGGAACTTCTTGCATTAGAGCTTTAATAAGCGTCAGCGCTGCGTGGTGCAGCGGCTTTGGGCTGAGTGCAGGTGCCTCTGGCCTGGAGGAGGTGGCCCGACTGCCCTCCTTTGGGTCTCGCCGTGCAGTGACAGTTGTCCTACCAAATCATTTCAAATAAAATATTTTTTTTCAGATGAATTTGGAAGGGCTGTAGGCTGGAATGCTTGATTGCAAAAGCACTGTAGTTGTGCTGATTCCCAGAGGCACTAGGCTGTGCAGTCACTTTTTGAGGTACAGATGAAGTTGCTGCATCCAGTTTTCTACAAACTTAACAAAAGTGTGTAGATGGCTGGAAGGGAGGGGGCAAAGTTGGGGTCACAAATGAAGGAAATATTTTTATTTATTTATTTCCTGGTTTGACCTACTGTTACTTTCCATTATTTGATTTAAACCTACCTGACTCCTAGCCACTTCTGAAGCTTCCCTCTGTCTCTCAAAATGCTGTGCTACTGTATCTGTCCTTTCAACACCTCATTCTTTGTTTTTCTCTGCTGCCTTGGTAGGAAGACAGTGAGCGTTATTCCCGTAGAGCCCGGAGAAATGCCTCGGTTAGTATTTACTTTTCCTTATTCCTTAGAGCTTGACACTTCACGTTTAGGAAGCAAAGAACTGCGTAAGGGCACTCGCTTTTTGCAAGAAAAAGCAGCCCCCAAAGAATAATGACTTTAAAAAGAAAAACCCCATTTTGTGCCTTTTCAGCACTCTCCCCAGCCAGATGAAATGGGATAGGGAACTCTTGCAAATGTCTGGGATTAAAGAGGTGGGAGGTGGGAAATGACCTGCTGGGAGCTTTTAAAGTTCACTTACTCAGACTGTGAGCCAAAGGCATAGAGCAGGGAGGACCTGAGCAAGCTTGTAATTCATCCTGTAGTAACATGCTTGACAGTATATGATTTTGTTTACTTTCTATTTATAACGTAATGCATTTTTTACAGCATTTTTCCCTATGATTTTTTTTCTCTGCCTCGCCAGAGCCGCCTGCGTTTACTTCTCCCTGTTATTTTTGTTCTTTTCATTGTTTTCTTGTCTTTACACTTCCTTTTGCTAGGCTTCGGATGAAGATGAGCGCATGTCCGTGGGTAGCCGTGGAAGCCTGAGGGTTGGTAAATCGTGCAGTGCATGCGTGTGCAGTGAAGTCACTATCCTCCTATCCCACCAGACTGGGGATTCAGCATCTTTAGTGCTCTGACAGCATCTTCCCTCCACATTCTTACCTTCCCTTTTGAAGGGAAAGGTAAATCTGGATGATCAGTCATGTTCTTCTAAAGCAAGCAAGGCCTGTATCACTCATAGTGCCATCTTTTTCTTTGGTTTCTATCTTCTATGGAGATTTGTGAAAGTATTTTGGAGGGAAAGATGTCTGTGTGTAGTTCTGGCAGTGCAGCCATCAGCATGGGCTAGAAAACCACCTGAGATGTTGGTTTGACCATACTGACTGTTTGGTTTAAGCCATCCAATGGTAGCAGCAGCCTCGTGAGCTGGTATAATGTTGGTGTGAAGGTATTTGTGCTTCCTGCAGGCCTGCCTTTGACTGCAGTGAATCCTTACAGATGCAAATATCTTCCGTAGCTTTGCTGTGGCTCGTTTGCTGTGGCTGTGCATTTGGAAGCTATCAGAATTATCCTGCCTCTGTGTTTTGGAAATTCCCCTTGTTTGATCCTTTAGCATGAGAAGGGAAACTCCAAAACCTTGTCCTGAGCATGAGACAACCAGCTCTTCAGTCTCTCTTACTGCAAGTTTCCGTGCTGTCCTATGTGAGCAGGCTGTTGTCTCATCTAGGAAATACTGTTAGATTTTTACTCCCTGGCGGTAGTTTGTGCCCCTTTCCTTGGTCTGTCTGCTAGCTGAAGTTTCTGTCTTCTGGCTTTGTGCAAGATATCCAACGTTATGAAAATTATTTAAGCAGGATTTATTCTTCTGTGCCTTCCCCCGATGCTTCCTGTCATTTCTTTCAATGTTTTCTTTTATATTCTGATTTTTCTTTCCTCTTGTGCCTCGACAGTCTCACCTGGAATACGCCAGCGCCTACCCAGTGGTGAGAATAGCCTGAAAGTTGCAGTGGATGTTTAAAAAAAACTAACTGTGAAGCAGAAACTAACACTTGTCCTAACTGACCTAAGCTAAGAATGGTCTCAAAGGATGCTGATGGTATTTTGTGGTCTCTAGCGGTCTCTAGTCAAGACCCCACTTCTCGCGTGCCACTTTGACGCCAGCATCCAGCTCATGTAAGAAGCGCGTGAGGACTCAGGAGACCTAAGCTAGATCCAATTTAGTAGTTATCACAGGGCAGAGTAGAGCAGCTTGTACTTTCCCTGTCTCTATCTTGCTTGTCCTTCGACCAGGTATGTCCACCTGGTCTATATTTCAGCATGAATCTAAAAAGGTATAACGCCCTCCCAAAGTTGCTTTGAATAGATGTAACCACGGGAACAGGACAAATATGCTGCCTAAAAAAGATGCACCTTGTGTCTCCAGCTTTCTGTCTTGGCTTTGATGGATAAAACCAAAGCATGTGGCTAACAATAAGACCACATAGTATGTTCATTGCATATATTGGAATATATGATGGATGAATCCTGGGAGAACAGAAGGGTGATGGAGTAGGGGTGGAGATTGTGACTTTACACTCAATTTTGAAAGTTTGCTCGTGGTGTGAATGGTGCTGTCCCGTGACAGCACCACATGGGGACCGAGGTCGTCTTGTCTCCAACAGAAGCGAAATACGGTTGCGCTTCTTCAGTAGCTACTGAAAGACTATCGGCTTTACTGCATTGAAATGGCTTTTGTCTCCTCCTCAGCGTGCTGAAAAGCAAGCTGTGGAGAGCAGTTTTGCAGATGGTAGTTTTCTCGCCCTCTTCTTCACTCCCTGCTCTATTTCAAATTCGGGATGCAATGAATCTATTTGTGAGTGACCTATATACGGAAATAGTTCACACACATTTGGGTTTTGCATGGATGTATTGATGTGGTGAGTATAGACAGCTGGTAGCTCTATTAATTGACTTACGCAGCAAGCATGAATAAATGTTAACTGCGGCTACTAAATTTAACAGCCCTATCATCGCTTTTAGAAACATTCTTTAATAACTGATCATTTGAGTTTGATGCAATTTGATTTTTTTTGTTTTCATGTGTGCTTACTGAGCCATCTCCTGCAGAGCTGCAGAAATACAGGACTGATATTTTTGCATGTTGATCTGCATGCTTTCCTATATCTGGGAGCACATGAATTCGTCAATCTTTTTTCATCCTGCGTTCTTAATCTCACTGCAGGCTGGATTAGAGAATGAGAGGACCAAAAGGAAGAGCTACTCCAGAGCAGTATGTATCTTGGCTGTTGGCACTAGAGAGTGGTGTTTTTTTTTTTTTTTTTTTTTTTAAAAAAAAACCTCACTGCTGTGAGGGAATTGGAGAATATTTGCAAGGGTATTGGCTCCAAGAGCCAACCAGCCTGATGTCAAGGATACGGTGCAACTCCCTGGACTTGTTGGGTGTGTTAAAAATCCTGAGTATCCCTTGGTTCGCAAAATGTAGTATAATCCAGGCACTCACAAATCCCAGTGTTGTATATAAAGAGCATCTTGAAGAACTCAAAACCTAACTTGAGGTTTAACATGACACAGAAATAAGTAAGAAATAGTGGAATTTATATAGTAGAGGCTGCATCTTTTCATGTAGGGAGCAGTACTGTTTTACATGTATCAAAGTAATGGGTAAGCATTGATTTAAAATAATGTTTGAGTAGCTAATAATTTAGCAGTGCTCCAGGAGAGTATGTAGTGTGTAGTAGTAATATTTTTTTTTTAGAGCATGCTACTTCTGCCAAAGAGTGCTGAAGCTTTAAATAGGGGGCAAAAAATTAAAGGTTTTAGTTAAATGCCTTAATCTCAATGTCGGTAGCATCCCATTGGGAAATGAGATCTTGGGATGTCTTTCAGGTTGGGATGCTGAATTAACAGTTCAGAGCAATGCGTGGCACGTTGCAAACGGCAGAGTTTTCATCCAAGGAGATGCTTTACGTTGAGATGATGAAATGCTAAAGATTTACTGCATCAGGAAGTCTGAAAGTAGTTGTGGATAATATGAGTGCTTTACTAGTACCTGTATAAGTAGGGCACTTAGCACAGGGGAAAGCCAAACCTGAATGAAAGGTAAAGGAAGAGAGGAAAACAGAAAATGCTGCCATTTTTGTAAAGATTGTGATTGGCTGATTAACATTTTAATGTAGCACAGGGCAAAGGTGAGAGAGATAAAATGCACCCTACGGAACTTGGAGCTGTCTGGAAGGCCACGTTGGGAGCCCTTGCCTTGGTGAGCGTGAGCTGGGGCGCTCCCAGGAGATAGTGATGGTCCCAAGAGGAGTGCTCTGGAATATGGAGCTTGAAGTCTAGAGGATGCCAGGGTAAATTAAACAACGATGTTCAGAAGTGCCTCAGAGATGCAGGGAGAAACAGTTAATCTGCATTTGTGGAAAATTCAATTTAGTAGCCCTAGCTAAGCAAGGTAATTCTTTAATTGCATAGAAGAAAATCATGAGATGCGACTCTTAACGTGGCTACAAAGCCTTTGTTGTGTTTCTACAAGACATATATGAAACCTTGGCCATGGTCAGGTCCTTATATGCTAATGCACAATTAGTTGAAAAATAACTTTAGTAGAATAAGTACAGCTGCAGTGACTGTCATCGGGTCTCTTCACACCTAAGACAGCTTCATCTGCTTTGAAAGGAGAAACTGGTTCTGCAGGGCACACTGTTGCTGGTTGTCTGACTATGTGGAGAGGGGAGATTTCACACAAGGTTAGAATAAAAACACGGATGGTGATAAGAGATGGTTTGCCAAAACTGAGTAACAATGAGAACTAACGAGGACTCATCTATTGAAAAGGGAATAATTGGCTGCTACAAAAATAAGGAATTCTGCGTAGGAATAGTTCAGAAAGAGGCTCATGGTTGCATTTAGATATGCAGTGGTGTTGCAGAGGCGCAAACATAGTAATTGGCTTACAGGGAGCAGCTGTGTTCATTTCAGGAATGCATTCACATTTAGATTTTAATTTTAAATTTACTTTTAAATTTCCACTCCCAGAATCATGGGAGGTCTTCCTTGTTCTTTGCATTAGAGCAAGCCTCATCACGTAGCAATGCTAATACAGCGAACTGATTGAGAAATGTGAACCTTTATTGCTGACTGTTTAGGTGATTCTGGCATCTATCATCTCATCTTCAAAATTTTTTTTTTTTTCCAAACTAAAAGCAGGCTACGTGGTAGTGATTTTTTTTTTTTTTTTTTTTTATCCACTGCTACTCTGGGGCCTCCCCGGCTTATGAATTGTGGACTTTAAGTGTCCTCTTTGCTCTTCCAGAGAACACCTATTTGTGTTGTTATTGAATATGATAGAAGACAGCCCAGCAGTTAAAGATCTCTATTAATCCTTGGATTGCAATGCAAAACACTTGGATGTGGCAGATGGTCACTGTTATAGATTTAAATAGAAGAGGTTTCATACGGTATTACGTGTTTACTAAACTGAATTTCTTAAGGGGGGAAAAAAGGCAAAATACAGAAATGAATATAGCTCTTTGCAAGCAAGAGTATCCTTGACATTTTTGGCTGGTTTATGGATAGAGACAGACCCCAGAATATTCATATTCCTGAGGTTTTCCTATAGGCTGTTTGAAAGTAGGATCTAATTCTGCTCCTTTGTTGCTGGGTGTCTCTGAAAAGTGCCACCTCTGTCTCTGCTCTTCATATGTGTTGACACTTATTACAGTTCTCTTTCGGGTTTTTCAGTTTTTCTTTTCTCTCCTTTTCTTTTTGTTTTTTTCTTTCTCCTTTTCTTCCATAACAGACCAATGGTTATGAGGAAGATGTGTATGGATCGTCCCAGAGTAGAAAATCTAGCAGGGTTAGTAGATGATTTATATTTATGTAAGAACTATTGCGCTCTCTAATGCCTTTAAAGCTAATTAGCAAATTCTTTTCTGTGGTAAAGCAGGTTTTTCCTGTCCTGCACGTCACAGGCTTTGCAGCTTGTTGTACACAGAGGTGCAGCAATAATCTGTTTAAAAGAAAAAGGCTCCGAGTGGGAAAAGGAGCCTGTGAATTTGACTCAAGTAAAACTTGCAAGGCAGAATCCCTTAACCTTGCTGTCAGAATTGGGTAAAAGCTAAATTGTGTCGAGAAATCGCTGGATGGAAGCCAGCTTGGGGGATTTCCATGTGTTCCAGGCAACACGGCCGTGGTTTGCTGGGCTGTGCAACATTTATTCAAGTAACCCAAGGCTGAAACTCCCAGTCCTCACACATAATTAGTCTATGTCTTCAGATCGCATGTGTAGAGGGGTCTTTGGCACTTGAATTTTTCCTTTTGCCTATTTTAAGGTTGCATAATTATATATATTTTCCTTTATAAACTGTATCCTAGAGCTGCTGGTAATTCCCACAGAGCTGAACAGCCTGTGAAAGTGCTACCATCAAGCTGTGCTTTATTACCATTGATTTACTTCATTTCTAGAAATATTTCTCAAAAGAGCTTAGTTATTGAGGGCAGCGTGTGGGTTGCCATGAGCCTTTCCAGCACAAGGGATCTTCAGCATCTGCAGGAGCTGCGTCCCTTCCTTAAATACTGCCGTTTTGTGCAGTTTATTTAAATGCATTTCCTTTCAGGAAAAGTGTTTTCCTTTCCCTCCTCTTGCCTTTAGCCTCACAAAGGCAGACAAAAAGCTTGGAGCTTGTTGATCCTTATGCTACCAGAACACCTAAAGAAACTTAATGATGGGCAGACTAAAGCGCTCAGTTTAGGAGGCAAAAATAGCTATTCTAGGATTGCATTTGGGTAAGTGTTTGAGCACCACATGTTAAGCATACGATGGGCTTCAGTGGGGTTCCTTCATCAGCGAGTAGCTGAACAAGCGCTTGCAGGAACGGGACCTGTTATTTTATGGGTTTTATTATTATTAATGGAATTTGTGTCCGGTTTCTGCTAGTCATTGGTAAATGTTGGCTAGACACTAGGTGATGAAGGGACGGTACAGGTATAAAATCCCTCTACGAATCCGGGGAGGAATACAGCGTTGGGTAACAAGCTGCAGTAAGAAACCTTGTCATATGGTGCAGCACCAGTCTGGTTCAACAGGGAGGCTTAAATGGTTTCACATAACTAGAGTTAGGATGAAATGTAAGCACCTGTTTAACATTTTGCTTTCCATTTAAATGAATTAAGAAATTTCTTCACGTTACAAAGCCAAGTTCTCAAGGTTTTATTTTCTTCGTAGGCTTCGTACTACTCTGATCTCAGTCCTCACAACAGTGGCTATGCTTCCATGTCCCAGCCTTCTTCCCACAATGGAAACTGGGTCTGTCGCCCTCTGGTTTTGCCTGGCCTGGACTGCTTGCTCTGCTTCCGTTGGGATAAATCAACCTCCTGTGTTTTAGGAACAAATAATTTGGATCAGTTGTTGAGAGTCTCTGTAGCTCTCTAGCTGAACTTGAGAGGAGAAAAACAAGAGAGAGAAAGGAAAGTCCCACCTTGTTGATAAGGGTTGGAGTGAGCCATGGAAAGCTGCTTTAAAAAGGGCACAAGTAGTTTCCCTTTGCTGCTCCTCCCTTTCTCACAGTTACTTTATTTGCTGTTGACCCAAGTTACTCTGGGGAAATAGGCAAAATTCCAATTAACCAAAATTTTTCACCCTCCTTTGAGACATCTCTGCTTGCCTTGTCCCTCCAGCGAGGTTGAAGCCACCCCACACGGTATTGCAGGCGAGCAGCTCCTGCCAGAAGGACCACAGCAGCTTCCCGCTGCGCGGGGTGCCCGCTCATCCTCATTGTGAGCGTCCTGCTCGGCAGAGCCCTCCTGGAGCCACGGCGCTGCTTGGCTTGTGGCGTCCTAACTCCGTCCTGAATGATTTGGTGTTTGTATTTTTACTTCCTACTAAAATGCACTCCTATAGCTATGTGGAACACTAATAGCACCTTAAAACCTTGGTGTCTTTGGCTTGCGTAGTCCCATAGTGATTTTTCAGGCACTGGCTGAAGTGAGGAGGAGCAGCCCCGCTGGCTGCCTGCTCGACACAATAATGCCATTAACAACCTAAAATTAAATTGTGTTGTTTTGCTTTTGGGTACCGCGGGGTCCTCCCTTCCTGTAGGAAACACGCATGTGTCTGCTTTCTACTCTTGGTCTGCCAAGCTGAGATCTGCTGCTTTTAGGGCACAGATGACTAATATTATCTGTACTACATTTCCTCCTCTTGTAGTTTAACAATCCTCGTGAGTCCTTACGAAGATGGTTAACTCTGCCCTAGGCACCTTTTGTTGTTTTTCCTTTTTTTTTTTTTTTTGCCCCCAAACAAAAAGATTTTGTGCTTGTCTTCCTCAGCCCTCCTTGCTGTACAGTGATGCTCTGCCCACCAGAAGTTACAGGGTTCGTCCTCCTAAGGCCCCAGCCACAAGCCCCGGCATTGCTTTTGGCTCCTGTGTCTCACACCTGGTTCCGGCATCTTGCTCTGGTGTCCCTTCACTATCTGACCCCTCTGCATGTCTGTGTGACACTCATGTTTTGCTGGACCTTCCTCTTTACCCCCGTGAGGCTGTGATGCTGCCCAGGGACGGGCACCTTGCTCAGGGTGCTGTGCAGAACCAGCAAGAGCAGCGGAGTGGGGGGATTAACCTGGGTTTTGCACGAGCTTCGCGGAGCATCCCAGCTCCCTGCCCTTGGCACCTGCTGGAGGCTTCTATGCTGCTTGCGCTTATCCCAGACACATCCCCGTGTGCATCCGCATCCTCCCGTGTGTCCTTGGCGCGAACCCTCATGACGCTGGCGTCAATGTGCACAGCCCTGACCCTGCTTCTCCATCACAGGCGGCCGTGCACGAGGAGAGCGCGTACGGCGGGAGTCGGCGGGGTAGCATCTCGAGTGCCCGGGCTGTAAGATGTCCTCTGCCTTTCCCCTTTGTCCTGTCCCCGTCCGGCCCCTTGTCTCTGTGTTCTGTGGGGAGAGAATTGCTTTAAGTTTGTCCCTGATCAGGAATGATGGGCTTGGGGCTATTAATTAATATAAATTTTTAATGTGCATGCGTGTGTGTGTGTGTGTCTACCTGGAAAAATGGACCAAATTGTTTTAATTTTTTACCTGAGCCCTCTGGAACTCCTGCTTGTTCTCTTGCTGAACTCTTCTCTGATTATTTAAAAAAGCCAACTACCAAAACCTGGAGAGCAACAGAAAAAAACTTACCAGGCAGAGCATGGTTGCTAATTTAACCTTAAAAGCTGTAATCCCCCGAGCTTGGAGGAAGAAGCTTTGCAAACTTTCATTAAAGCTCCAGCTCCCGTGCTCATCTGGGGGAGGCCCTGCCATCCTCTTGCAATTTAACTGGTTTGTTACTTGTGCTGATATTGCTACTGATCCCCTGCTGCAGATTTCGTCGAGTTTCCCAACCTTGCCTTGCTTTCATTTGGGAAATACCATGATGAGGATCTGCTCATGAGGACTGCATGGGCAGCAGTGCCTTGGTGCTGGATAACGAGACACCTAAATATTTATGTCACATTTTCATTATTTAGGAACTGAAGTGACTATGATTGAAAATAGTTGTAAACGTTATGGAGCACAGGCCCAAATTTTGCTGCTTTTTGCCTATAAAACGAAGCACAGTTGTTGAGATGCACAAAGCCAATGTCACTTGATATAAGACATATAAAGATGTGGTTTGAGAGTGGTTCAGTCCCCCTTTAGTGCTGTTATGTGCCATGAGTATAATGGTTATACTTGTACAGACCTATAAAAAAGATACCTATCTCAAAAGCAAGGTAATTTTTTTGTTTTGATTTCAACACTTCAGTAATCTCAAAACAGTCCTAAGTGCCCCTAAAAGAAACTCCCAGGGGCCGAGGATGGCTGGTCACATTTTTTTTGAAATACACATCTTGGCAAATAGGTAGGGAATAGCTCCTAAAATCATTAAACCAGAAAGGTGGTAGCCTCCTTTCTTTTGCACCAGCAAAGAACAAAAGAGAAAAATAAGCATGACAGTCAAAATAACCTCTGTGCAAAGGTTGCGTTTGCAACTTCCTTGCGGTGGTGGTAATGGGAAAAAATCATGTCCCAGTAAATGTCAGGTGACTGTTAACCCATACGTGTACTGAATGTATTGAAAAAACTTTCCTTCCATATCTGTGCTTAGGTATTTATCTACACAGCACATTTCATGCGATGGTGAGAGTAGAGCTGCCCTTCTGAAAGCTGTGTGAAAATAGCAGTAGTTCTAAAATTCGTGTGCAGGAAACGGTTTAGTTGCATTTCACAGATGCTGAAAGCTTTCCATTTCCCTTCCTTACTGCTTATTTCCAAAGGTTATAAAGACGCATTCTCTGCCAGCAACAAGTCAACCCTGTGCCTGCTGTATCACCGCTGGATATTTGCTTTTAAAGACTAATTCTTCCTTTGGCAGGAGATGAGGGCGGCAAGGTGCTGTCCTAGGGACAGATTCCAACCTTTGCTTGGTCTTTCCCCTGGAATTACTGCTTGTCTCCATTTTCAGATTAATACTTCAAATACCTGTTCTCTCACTTTAACTGCTCTTCCTTTTCCGGTTGCATGTAACTGTTTTTGCGACTAACATCCCGTGCGGTGCTGTGATTCCTCTGCTGCTTCCCCTTTCCTTTCTAATCCTGTTCTCTTCTCTCTGCTTGCTGCTCTTGGGAATCTGTGGCAGCCTTCAGAGTACAGCTGCTACCTCGGTTCGGGATCCCGGGCGTCTTCGAGAGCCAGCTCTGCCCGAGCCAGTCCAGTGGTGAGCTCCTCTACTTTCCTTTTTCCTTGAGCTGTCTGTTCTGCAAGGTCTTTTTGTGTGCAAGGCTCCTGTCCCTTGGGAGGCAGAGCGCTCTGGTCTTAGTTGGGTGTGTAGGGTAGTGCTTAAAACAAAGAAGAGGGGAACCAGATGAGAAATTACAAAACCAGGAATAAAAAAAAGCATTACCATGTGAAGGTAAAGCAAGCTACTTTGTCATTTCTGCAGAAATGACAGGCTCAAGACACATTGGAGGGGTGTCGTGGAAAAGCATTACTGTTGTTGATGCTAGTGCTGCATCTGCTGTGGTTGTTAATACCAGAAAACTCTGTATCTTACTGTGGTTATCACTAAGTTTAGTTTCTCTGCCTTCAGAAGCAGTTTGTTGCTGTGTTGCTGCAGGTTTGCAAAACTGGCTGTATTTCATATCGTAAAGGACTTGTATTCCATGGGGTTTGTTGGATTGCAGATAACCAGGCAATGTGGAATAACTAGGAAGCAATGAGGAGGGAAGTACCATAAATGAGTACATATAAAATGCTTCTCCAGTCATAACATCCCCTTGCCTTGGCTGCTAGCTAAGGAGCTAGAGCTGAAAAACTGCAAATGTTGCCTTGAGGAGCAGTTAAAATGACTGTGGGTATTCAAGAAACCACCGCAGCGTACACCAGGGTGAGCTGTGAGGAGCGTGTTTGGAGGGCTCCTTGCAATAAATACACGCAGTCTGCAGCAGCAACTTACCCTACATCTGCACTCGCGTGTTGGTGTCCCGGTAGGACAGGGTACGTCTATGTTTTAAGTGACTCTTCAGGAGTTTCATCAGAAGATGCATGGCAGCTAGAGGGCTGGAAATAAGTCAGTGGTTCTCATTAGTCCTTATGAGTTCTTGCAGTGTGTGCCTGTTAGCAACTTTGGGCTTAAACTGTATGGCAGTTATCCCCATGGTGTAAACCAATGCGGATAAGCAGGAAATCCAAGCAAGCTCTTTGAGAGACGGATATTTCTACTTGCAAGGAGACTGGGGAGGTGCCCAGCTGCATCTGGGCTGCAAGGAGATAGGAAGCATTTTTTTTGTTTATTATTTTTTAATCAGTGGTTTAGTACAGGACATGAAGTGTCTGTTGTTTTTGTGGCCTCGAGGAGAGGTGAGAGGCAATGCAGCAGTAGGTCTAAAAGGCACCGCTGCAGGGACTTGACCCCGGTTTGCCCAGCACCAGGCATCGCCGCAAAATTCTTAATGACTCTACTGGAGGAATCCGGCATCTCCCAATTGTTTTTTCACTATATTTTTCCCCATGCATTAAACCCTGCCTTCTCATGCAGCTTGCAGGAAGGAATCACTCGCCTTGCCTTTTCCTGCTAGAGGATTCGCGGCGGTTTGGTGACTTTTCCAGTTGTGTGCTCCCTCGTGGCAGGAGAAAGAGTGGTGCCTCCTCAGTTAGCTCAGCGGTTTTGCACTTCCACTCGCGACCTCCGGAAGTGTCATCTGCCTGGATTTCCTAAAGGAAGGAGAGAAATCTCTCGGGGCAGCCCTGCTAACACAGCCAAGAATGATTGCTGGGATCTGTGCGCGCTAAACTTGTTCTAATATTGCAAACTCTAAAATGAGTTCTTTTTGCCCTTAATAGGCCAAGGCACATGCTTTCTTGGTTCTGCTTTGTAGGTCTCTTGCCATTTGCATACTTAAATGCAAGTTTATTTTGAAATGCCTGGTGGAGGATGAAGGAAAGGGGCAGCTTGCATGGAAAAGCTGAGTTTCCAGCAAGCTTAGGTCACTTCAGGGTCCAACAACTTAGAAAATCCATGGACTGTAATAAAAACCATACAGTGTTAAGACACTGTTGAGAATTGTGTACGTTTTTCTTACATGCAGTGACACTGAGGCCGCAGCACAGCACTGAATTGCTCCCAAGCCTGGTAAAGTAGTAGGAGAAGTTAGATGCCGAGCCTGGAGGGCCATTCTGCCTAGCAGAAGGTGTAAATATTTGCTTGTCTTAGTAGTTTAAAGGCTTAACTATACCAGGATCGGGTTTACTGATTGGTTTGGATGCTGTGACTAGCCGTATTTTTCCCATGTCTGTTATGCCTGTAGTTATTGCAGATAATGCTCAACATTAAAGCATTGTACTTGGTATAAAATGTGATCTAAAGATGCTTGAGAGCAAATGTCAAGCTCTTCTGTCCAAATGCAGGCAAATGTTGTGCCTGAGCTATTAGTGTATTCTAGCTGAGATTTGCTTTTTTGTCTTATGGATTTGTTTGGAGTGAACTAAATCAGCTAGCAGGGAAGGACAGCATTTGGAGCAGATTCACTACAGAAGTATTAATCTGGGGAGTTTCTGACCAAAGGAAGACAAAAAACATTGGAGACGGCCCATGTTTCTGGGCTGCTGAGAACATTGGCAGCAGCAGGCACAGGAATTGTGGGACTGCAAACTCCGGCACGATGTCCTTCTTGTGACGAGGCAAAGAGGAGCTGCGAGTAGCGTTTTGCATTGTGAGCAGCTCATCCTGCTCTCCCAAGAAAGAAAACGCAGGCAGCAGCGATTTCCGTGGTCGTGCTTAGCCATGCGCTGCAGCTTTGCTGTCTCCCCTTTATGCCCAAGAGATTTCCCTTATGCTCGGGTACGAGCCAAGCCACTGATAGGGCTGGGATTAGCGCTAGGGCTCTGGAGGGAGGATTTGCATTTTGGTTGCTGCTAAGTTTGTCTAAGTGGTGAGGATCCTCCTGACAAATTCTTTTGAGCCCTGGCAGTTGAACAGTGTTTGCTGCTGCTGACTTTTTAAATGCTTAATGCTAATCGCCAGCGTTCAGGTGGCTCTCATGATTGGAAAACCATGCAGGGATCCTCGGGGGTGCTGTGCGCTCCAGTCCAGCAGATCAGACCAATAATCTTATATTTGTATCAGCTGCTTCAGGTTGGCTGCAGGGTACTTTAATGCCAGTGCTTGCAGAAACCCTTCCTTGCTCAGTACTGTCTATGGCAAGAGCTGTTCTTTGCAGTGGGCTGTTTATTCATTGCAAAATGCGCTGTGATGCCTCCAGCCCAGGAAGGATCTCAGCTTGGTGTCACAGCCAGGACCTTGCTTGTCATGGGAATGTTATTCTGAGTACACGAAGGTGGATGGAGCCGAACGGTGATCGGTCACCCGTCGACTGCCCACAAGAGGTGCCCTGTGACAGTGCTGCCGGCTGCTCCTTATTTAGCCCGGATGCTCCAAACAGCATCAAGGGTCAACCTGCTAGCTGGCCCGGGAGTAGAGAAATGCTTTTTGAAGGGTTGTACCGAAATGTTTCTATTATCTATGAAAATGTAGGTGATGTTTTCCATATATAGGTGCTGGAGTTAAGCTCCTGCCTGAGGTGAGCTGCTGCTAGTGCTGGTGTTTTGGATGCAGAGAGCAGCCTGTTCCCTTTACAAAAGACCTAGACTTCTCCTTTCTACTTCCTCCTTATGAGCTCAGGGATGAAATGACCAAATTATGGACATCTCAAAAAACAGTGAATTTATGCAAAAGATTGTGCAAAGGATATAGTGGTGTCAAACAGAGGGGTGTTTTTCAGTCTGCTTATGTTTACTTTTCATTATTGCTTGATGATACGGAAGGTCAGAACGTGGTGTAACTTCAGGTAAAACCAAAACATTTCTCGCTGCACTTTCTTGGTTTGGTTCCTTTCTGCATCAAGTACCAAAGTGTTTATAGGAAACTGGGCAAAGGTGAAAAACCTGGAGTTCCCTCTGGTGGCTGGGAAAACAATTCCTCTGAGAAAGCAGTGAATATTTGGTTGTGGAGCACAATCAAAACCAAATAATATACAGTAGAAACTGAGAAGAAACTGGCTTTTCTCAAAAGAGGTTTAAATGTTAATATTGAAAAAATACTTGGTGATAGTTGTTTGACGAGAATGTGCTTTTAGGGTATGTAACTCATGGCACCAAACGGATGTGCCTAATTGGGCATTGCTAAGGAAAAGAAAATATGTTGTATTTTTTGAAACCACCTGGCTTTAAAGGTTCCTGAGAGCTCTGAGCAAGGGTACCCTCGGACCAGCTTTGGAGAAGGACTAGAGCTTGTTTGCAGTGAGCACACAGTGAACTGGCCCGGCACGGATATGAGCCGAGGCACAGCTACAGATGTACCTCTGCTCTCCGCAGGTTTCTCCAAGGTTTTCCCCTTTATAAATGGAAACTTTTACTAGACTACTACTGTGCGTCATTAATATTGAAGCTTGCTCCTTGATCTTATTAAAGCCTGAGGTTGCACATTCCTTTTAGGAAATTGCAGGACATTCTGTGACTCGTTTGCTACTAAGAAAAACAGAATTTTTAGTTCTATCCTAAACCCAGAGTGTGCATTTTTGCAAAAACCTGTGCTGAGTTGCTGGAGAACTTGTTTTGTGTGTGTGTGTTCTCGTGTTTGGCAACACACAGTGTTTGTCCCGCCACAACTTCGTGTTGACAACAGTGTCGTGTTTGGCTTGGCCACAGAGCTGCCAGGGCCGCCCCTTGGAGCAGCTGGAATGAGAACATCAGGCTGTTTGCAAAGCTAAAGGCAGTTTATTTAGTGGACTGAACAGAAATTCCTGCATTCAGTAGCTTTTCTTTTCTTATTCTGTCCAAATTAAGAAAGCTTAAAAAAAGTTGTACATAAATATCTACTTGCATTCACTGTTTCTGTGAATTTAAAGCACTATTTCTATTATTTTCCTGCTATATGCAGTGCTTTAATTCAGGTGTATTCTACTTTAAAGTTTGTTTTCTTAATGCTAGTCATTAAGGGTTTTTTTTTAGGGTATCAAATGCACTGTCAGGCTGAAACTTTTTTTTAATTTATATTTTGTTTTATTTCTTTATTTATTTTTATTCTGGCCTTGGAAACTTGGAAATTTGCTCAGTTCAGAAAAGTAAAAAGTTGAAAAGATTGTTCCTATCCATAGGAAAAGATTCCCCAGGTTTTGTGTATTTTCCCAGTATTTACATCTTGCCTCGTACTTTTGCTTTGAATGCTCAAAACATTTCTGAGCTCCTAAATTTTCCTAAATTTTCTTTCTTCCAAATGCTACAATGCTGCTTTGCCCCCCCCCCCCCCCCCCCCCCCCCCCTTCTTTTTTCCAAGACTGGTTTGGGAAAATCTGTCTTCCAAACGGGGTGAATTTCAGTGGATACCCGAAAGCCTCAGTGGGCAGTTTAGTGTATTTAGACTTTGGACCAGGTTCCTGACACTTTGCTTCAGGATTAGTTTGTGTAGTCTCAGCCCTACATGAATCTTTGCTTGAAGTCGGAGGTCTCCTTTTCTAACAAGCAGAAAACCTTTTTCTGAGATTTTAAACTTTTTTCCTCCTTTTTCCTCTTTTTTTTTTTTTTGTCTTGGTCTGGTAAATTATTGATCTTTCAATTGAAAACTTGAATTAATGCTCGTGTAGGTTTTCAGTCCTTGTGTTAGCTCACAGATTAAGCATCATCTGGATGTTTGAAATATTATCAAGTAGGATATGGAAAATAATATGGAAGAATATGGATAGATCAGTTCCTCTGACTTATGTAATAAACCTTGTAGTTTTTCATCGATATGTATATTCTACTTAAAATAATGTGCTACCAGGAAACTTGAGGTGGACTGTTCAGACTTTCAGCCTAAGATGCCAGCCTGAATGCTACTCTTTTAAGTGAACCTGTTGTTCTTTGAATGGATAACAGCTACTAACAAAAAGTCTTTTAAAGATTTAAGAATTACCCTTCTGATCTCTTACTGTCTATTAGCTAATTATTTATTCTAAATATTTGTTTTGCAGATCGAGGAAAGGCCAGAAAAAGACTTTGAGAAGGTAAGAAAAATTTTACAAATTATTCTCCTAACAGTAATTTCTTCATATTCTTTTTGGGGGGTAAAATTCACACTGAATTTACAGAAATCTCTTATAAATTCCATTGTGGGGCAAAACTTCAAATTATTGGAGTCTTCTACTGCTACTGTTTTCAAGGCAATCAACAGGTAAGTAGTAGGTGACCTTCAACAGCACTTAGCCTAAAGCAGTTTCAGCTATGTGAATACTGGTTTTGTCTGGTAAACTTTAATTGTGTCTTTGTGCAGTATCTAAAAAAAAAAAAAAGAAGAGGCTGCAGGATTGAAAAGTTGCTTTTTCTATGCAGAACCCGCAGTACACTAGAACAGTTAATGAGGCTGCTGCTGCTGCCAAGGACATAGATATGAACAAAAGGAGAAAAACTTGAGTTATCGAAAGCATCTACATAATTTAACAGTGCAAGTTTTGAAAATACTGTCTGGCAAGATGGTTCTAGCTCTTAAAAGTTCAGTCTTATTAATAGTCAGAAGCCAAGCCATGCAAACACTTATTAGAGATACAGCAGTATTTAAATACATCAGATCAATCTTTTGTCATTAGTTGCTCTTGCTAGATCTTGATCTTTTGATTTACTTCCTAGACGGTTACATTCTAATCAAGTTTGTGCAATGCAGAAGTGCAGGGCTCCTCCTCTTCTGGCCTGCTGCTAAGCCTTCCCTTGCTGAGTGGAGAAACAGCAGTCCTTGTTCTTCTAGGTTTCCTGTTGTCACTGGTTTGTGATGTGGCACTGGAGACTGATGGCCATTAGGATGATATAACAGGCACAGATTTGTTCCTGGTTCTTTTAGACACCTGGATGACGACAGCTGCTGTCAGGTTCTTTCCTCCTGATTTGATTTGGGACTGCTGAAGCTGCACAGATGATTCATTAATGATTACATGTGTCTTTCTGAAAACAGAGGATGTAAAACTTGCTATTAGAAGCTGGGTTTGTTTCTGATTTGGCTGTTTTCTGCCTTGCTAATAGGTAAAACTGAGCACCTAATGATGATCCATCTGCTCTGCTGGAATATCATCGATGGTGCCAAAGAGCAAATTGCTGTTTTGTCTCTATAAGCACATTCACATTGTGCATTATGTGTGTGTTTAAAAGTCTCCAAAAAAGGTCATAACCATTTTTAATTGTGTTTAATCTTAATTCTAGGGAGCTCGCACTGTCTCAAGCTTATCTGCAGCTACCTTAGCTTCGCTGGGTGGGACTTCTTCACGGAGAGGCAGCGGGGACACCTCCATTTCAGCTGATACAGAGGCATCTATTAGAGAAATAAAGGTGAGACAGTGCAGAACAGCATGAGTGCTAGGGATGGTTATTTTGGCCAGTTTTATGACTTGCATTATTTTCTAAGTAGATAAGCTCTAAAGTAATTTCAAAGGAGTGTTGCTTTTATACATGGAAACAACAGCGAGAAGAGTGACAGTGCTACCGCTAACAAGAACTGCCTCCTGCATTAGTATTAGGAAGGTTGTTTCCTTCAGATCTGATAGCAAAAAATAACTGGCATGCTTCCCCCTGTTGGCAGTCATCAAAAAATGAATTATGTGCTGTAAATAAGTAGTGAACAGCTTTGTATATTTGCTGGCAAGTTGTGGTGTACTGCAGGAAATTTGGGGAAAAGCAGTAAATGTACAGCAGCAGGTGGACTGATGGGAATAGACACATCTCATACTTGTCCATGCAAAAAAAAAGTGATGCAAGGCTGGAAGTGATGCAAGGAGCACTGCGTGCTTTCTGGATGCTAACTTGAGGGAAAGCTACCAATCTGGGGAGGAATTATTTCATAATTAATTCCTGATGCCTTATTTAGACACGTTTGAATTGTTAAGTAGCTATTCAATCCGATATTCCTCCCATTGAGCGAAAATCTGTGTGGAAAATAGCTTTATTTTTATTTTTGCTACTTAAAAAAAAAAATCTATGTGAAAAAGAGTAGAGCTGGAATGAACTTTTAGCCCAGAAATAACGAGTGTGCAGGCTAGGATAGATCTGTTCAACCTACATGGCCTGCTGTATTTACCACCTCTCACTTTCTACAGCATCATTCACTGTCTCACCATTTCTCTCAGGATATCTATGAGTTAAAGGACCAGATTCAGGATGTAGAAGGCAGATATATGCAGGGACTGAAAGAATTGAAGGTACTGGTTTGCTGTAGCCTGGATGTGTGATGATTAACCCCAGCTAAGCATTGAGACAGTCAGCGTGGGTGCTGACCTTGCATGCTCCCCTTCTGGAAGGGCTCACGAATGGTGTGAAACACTTGTCCCCTGCCAGAAAGGACATCTCTTCTGGCGTCCACTGGTTGTGGAGAGGAATGCGTCTAAATGCCACCTGAAAGGCTGCTGGTTACTCTTGCATGTTCTGTTTGATGTTTTGAGAAGGCAATCACCTTACTAACAAATCCAAGTTACTAGTTAAACAAAAAACACATAATCCAAGAAGCGTCCCCAAAGTGGAAATGAACTAAAACTTGTGGCCTATGAAAAATCAAATTTTAGAAGCTTGTACGTATGTCCTTGCATTTTACTTTGGTGAGATCCAGCCTGTGTTTGGACAGTTGTGTGTGTGGAGGTGAAGGCTGCCCTTAGAGTCCTCCTTAGTTCACAGAAACCCTTTGAACAATTACTTTCCTTGTTGCCCAAGGAATGAGCACTCACAGCAGTACCACCCTCACAAAGTTGTAAAATTAGCAAAATACACCCCTCAGTGTGGAGTGACATGAGCTGTGTTTTTGGAAACGTTAGCCTTGCAAAGGCACAAGTAGGCATCTGTGTGTATAATGCAACGTGCATCAACATCAACTGTTGCCTGTGTTTTTGATATGCTCAATGCTGCCATGTGTGATGTTACTGCCATCTTAAGTGAGTTGTAAATGGAAAAAGAATAGTTTGGGCCTTTTTTTGAAAAGCCTGACTCTTTTTTTCCCTGATTTGTGTGTAGCAAAATAATATTCACCGCATAGAAAACATAGTTTTTTTCAGTTGGTGTCCCTTAGAGTGCCTTTTGTGGTGACTTGTACCTATGCTGCGTCAGGTTTCAATAACCCTTTTTAATTTGGGCTTTGCTTTTGGTATAGGAAAAGGTGCTTCACGTTAAGTCCGTAGTCAAGCCTTGTGATGGAACTTGTTGCTAATGAAACAAAATCTAGCATGCCAAAAGAATTGGTCAGCACCTCTCTCAAACACTTATTTGCATATACTTCCTTTCCAGCTAATTTCTATGGTTTGATCATACAGCTATTTTCAAATCCAGCTATTTTCTGTGGTTTGATCATATGGCTGTTTTCAAATCCTGGCTGCTGCTGTTTGGTATTTCTCATACTGAGACTGGAAAGTGCACTATAACATGATTTGCATTTGGATCTATACAAAATCATATCCTTAAAGACAAAATTCTCTTGTTTTTTCAAAGAAATATGAACTAAACTGATTCAAATCTTATTTTTTGCCATCATGTCACCACAATAGTCCCCAGTTCTCTTTACTGAACTGGTAAAAACATCGTGCTGGTGGAAGTATATGAAACTTGCCCTGTGCACTAGCTGTGATTCTGATACTGCTCTTAACTCCAAGAGAGTGCTTGACCTGTAAACTAAAATACTGATATGAGTGTCCTCCTTGTTTGCATATTTGCACTGTTTTGTTTGACAGTCTTTTATTTCTGTATTAAAATCACATACTAAAAAGTCTGTGCAACATGGAAAGTGATCCTCATTTTAGCTACTCTTGTTATAAAAACCTCAGGAACTCCTGTCTTCAGGTTGAATTCATCAAAGGAGTTTTCAAGCCACTGGGAACTGTATCTTACAGAGAAAATTCATAAAGAGAGACTGGAGTATAGGGTGTGTTACCAAAACCTGCTGAAAAAGAATGCAGCAGGTCACAGAAACTGCGATTTTTTGTGGATAATTCCACTTCTGAGCCAGTAGGTCTGCTTGTTCCTGTGCCCCTCTGAAAGTTGTATTATGTGGCTGCTAAACTGCCTTAATTTAAAGCCTAGCTGATTAGGGCAATCAAAAGGCAACCTGTCAGCTTCAGCGGCTGCTCGGAGCTGCCAGGGTGCATGGGAGGTGAGGGTAGGAAGAACACCCTGCAAAAGCAGCAGCTCCCACGGAGGAGGAAAGGACCTGTTTTATCCATTTCAAGGTGCCGTTCCTTGTGGACAACCAGGAGGCTGGGGAAATCCCAGGGAGGCATCTGCAGCATGAGACGGTTACAGAGTTTGGCCAGCTGAGTTCCCCTCCCAGGTCTGGTTTGGCAGAGGGGTGTTTCCAACAGAGCGCCGACCGTGGCTGCTTCTCCTTTGCAGGACTCGCTAGCAGAAGTGGAGGAGAAATACAAAAAGGCTATGGTGTCAAATGCGCAGCTTGACAATGAGAAGACAAACTTCATGTACCAAGTAGACACCCTGAAGGATGCGCTGCTGGAGCTGGAAGAACAGCTGGCAGAATCCAGGAGGCAATATGAAGAAAAAAGCAAAGTATGTATATAGCTGTGGCACACTGTGAGCATAGTGTTGGTTCTGTTGTGGTCAAACAGGTGCCTTTGAGAGGAGGCAATTAACCTTCCATTAAAGATTTTAAGTTAATCGTTAAGTGGATTGTTTTCAATGCTGTTTCACTTGCCTTAATGGGCATCTCTGTGCCTGTGTGAGTGCACAAATGGAAATCCTCCCTGCCTTCACTTCTTTTAAAGCAAGTTCTGAGGAAATGTCTTGCATGCAAGATCAGGAGAGTCTTAGCATATCCTTTTATTCTGCATTTTTTAAGCAGATTTGGGTCACAATGACTTCTGGAGGATACCCTGTGTGGGTGATTTGTGCTTTTCTTCTATTCCTAGAATGTTTGCGGTGCAAAGCTCTGTTCAGGAAGCTCAGAGGAAAGTGGTGTAGTTTTTATATTAAGGCGACTATGTGACTGAGTATTGAATTAAGCTTTCCATGAATTCAGCATCTTGACACTAGCAAATTGGTGTTTAGTAAGAAATGAAGCTGATGCAATAGGAAAAGAAAAACAAGGTAAAAATTGGGAGTCTTATGGGAGTGTAATTAGGAGACTAAGGGTAGCATTTCCTTTGTGTGTGGTTAAATGTGTTTAATCCTTGCTTTTATGTGATGAGTATTTTCAGTCAAAATAAGTTCATAAATTATTTCATTATCTCTAGGAATTTGAGAGGGAAAAGCACGCTCACAGCATATTGCAGTTTCAGTTCATGGAAATGAAAGAAGCTTTGAAGCAAAGAGAAGAAATGCTTGCAGTAAGTAACAGCTTCATTGTTTTTAACAGCTTCTGTGATTGCTCAAGACAGTAGGTATATAGAAGGGGGAGCCATGGAGAATCTTCTGTACTCAAAACTTACACTCCAAGAAATACGAATGTTTCAGGCCAAGCAGGCTAATGGAAACAGTATTTATCACAAGTATTATCTGTAATTGGATTTTTTTACGTTGTCCACAAATACAAAATAAATTGCATTTTGCATAACTGTGTGTGTAGATGTGGAGAAAGGTATTAACCTTATTTTATGTCATCTTATTGACAGTAATATTGCCTAAAGAAGTGTAGGTTTTTAGAGGTTAGTGACTATGACACTGTGTGTGTAGATACTCTTCTACTTTAACGCCTGACTTTTTCCATCCTTTGGCATCACTGCAGTCTTGACTTCCTATGTTAACCTGTTACCTGCTTTCTGTCTTCTTGTTTTGCTCCTGTCCCTCAGGAAATCCAACAGCTGCAACAGAAACAGCAGAACTATGTCAGGGAAATTTCTGATCTCCAGGAGACAATAGAGTGGAAAGACAAAAAAATAGGGGTAGGATTGTGAACTCTGATGTGTGTTCGGAGTGGCACTGCCATCTGCCAGCTGATCCTGCTTTTGCAAGACCTCATGAATAAAATCCTCCCTAGTGCCTTTGCTTGATGTGGCTGCCTCATTATATTACCTGCAAACTAGCAGATAGCAAATTTTGTCTTTGGCCAGTATGACACAATCCAAGAAAAACTTATCAGCTGGTCTGACTTCAGAAACTTGATTAATGTATTTACTGGGGTGCACCATATGCATATGCCATATTGAGAAAGGAAGTGCTCTTGAATCAAATGAAGGCTGTTGAGAATGCAATTCCATCAGCTTGAAATTTTTGCGTGTTCAGGTTTAGTCTGTGGACCGTGAGCAAAACCTGGGGTGTGATAAAGAAGTAATAGACTTATTTATGGGCTATTGGGATGAAAGTAGCTGTTTCTCCCTTGCTCTCGCCACCCTGCACACCACCTACTCCAAAGCCAAATAGAAGGCCATGGGGAAAAGAAAAATATATTTATATATACATGACTTTCTTTTCTGATAACAGGCACTGAAAGACTTAATATAGAAGGAGGAAGGAAATCTGGCACCTATTCCATGCTGATGATGTCCAGTAACTTCTGGCCACTTGAAACTCAGAATGGCAAAATTGTTTTTGTTACCATTCTGATATTTCTATATCAATACACAAATAATGACTTTCACTGGCAAAATAGGCATTTGCACATGGTACTTCCCAAAGTCTAAAGACAAACTATTGACAGTTTCTAATTAATTGAAGCATGCTGCATCCATGATGTAACCCAGGGAATTAACAGCCTGTTAAGATTTCCCAGGCCAACTTCCATGTTCTTCTGTTAATACATGGAATTTGCATTATTTCTTTGAGTTACTATGCTATGGATATGAATTAACTTTCCAAGCAGATAAGAATGAAAAGTCCATCCTCATTTTCCCATGTTATCGAAACCTAATGGAGGATTGGGGTCTGAATGTCTTTAATAGGAATTCCTGGGATTGAATGATTGCTGAAAAAGTTGTGTACTTCTTGGATTTTAAGCTCATTGATGTGTATGTGACCTCACTCCTTTAATCTGTAAAATTTACCTTCCTCATACATGCCATTTTCATGAATCTCCAATTACCTTAAATCTGTTCATTCT
The DNA here is from genome assembly GCA_013389825.1 of Crypturellus undulatus. Taxonomy (NCBI): domain Eukaryota; kingdom Metazoa; phylum Chordata; class Aves; order Tinamiformes; family Tinamidae; genus Crypturellus; species Crypturellus undulatus. The sequence goes on along the minus strand of VWPW01024058.1, from coordinate 36,664 downwards.
TGTTTACACTTACTTTTCACTTGTTTCCTTTCCTTTCTTTACATCTCCTCGCCCTCTGTCTGTGTTGGGAACTCAGGCTTTAGAGAGGCAAAAAGATTTCTTTGATTCCATAAGGAGTGAGCGGGATGACCTTAGAGATGAAGTGGTTGTGCTGAAGGAGCAACTGAAGGTATGCAAGAAGAATAAAAGAGTTGTGTAGCTAAAGCAGTTCTGTTCCCTTTTGTAGATTTTGGCAGAAAGTGATTCTAGGTTGGTACTCTGTTTTGATGCCTCCTTGAAGCTGCCATTTGGAGAATTACCTAATGAAATGTGTACCTCTAATATGTCACTGTGACCTCTCAGTACTCAATAGCTGCTTTTGTAGGAGATCCTTCTAAAAGGAGCAGTGTAAATGACATTGATGTTGTTGTTTTTAAATCTAGTTTGGTATGCTGACTGTGATGATGGCTAAATTGAGAACAGCTGTAACTGTCTGGGTTCTTCTCTGACTTCTAGCCCTTTTTAATGGAATCATTGAGGCAATCACTTATTCAAAATTCCAAGAACAAGACCATCTGAGCTATCTTTTACTTTTTAAAAGCTGACTTTAAAGCAATGCCTTTACTTTTCTGCAGAAACATGGCATAATCCCAGACTCTGAAGTAGCCACCAATGGGGAGACATCAGACATTCTCAATAACGAAGGACACCTGGATTCTTCCAAAGCTGTCCAAAGCACAACTCAGGCACTAAAGACATCAGGAGATGGGACACTGGGTAAGTACTTTATCTCATTTTATAGCTTTCTATCTGTCCATTCACTCATTCACCTTTGCTTGGAGATTGGGCATTCGTAAGTTGTACAATTAACACATCACGCCGCATGCTACTTGTTGAATCACTTCCTGTGCATTTTTCTGCTTAATAGTTGTTATCACTCCAAGTTTATCGTGCAGATTCCTCAAAAGGAATCTTTCGTTCAAGGAGACAAAGGATAAGAATTCAGTATTGTATATTACAGAGAAATAGCAGTCATCTAGGTGACTATTTAAAGCTTCAATCTGAAAATTGCCCAGGATTGCTTTAGCACATACCTAAAGAAACAGACTAAATAGCATTCTAGCTTCACCTATAAAACCAGCATACAAGCTGTTTCTTTTTATATCTGAGAACTGTAAATGTCTGCTGAACAACAGTGCTGGGCATTGTTAAAACATGCTAAAACATAATTTTTTCATTCTTGGTATCTAGTACTATTGAGCAGTTAATATTAAAAATGTCATTTTCTTGCTGTAACAAGGATTAGTGCTGTTAAACTCAAAGCATTCTGTGAGATGGATAGTGTCAAGGAGGAGAAATCTGGTTGGCAAAAACTTTCGTCTTGGGTAGTGATGAATGGCCACTAGATGAACTCACTTTAGTCTCCTTACACTAATGAAACAATTGACTTTTGATGTTGCTGTTCGAAGTCACCACGTTAGGAAATAGCAGCAGGCAGCCAACTGTTGCAAGTGAAAGTTATCTTGCTTTTAGCTATTGGCTGCTGTTTCCTTACTCAATTTTTAGTGTGGAAATAGTTTGGAACAGGAAAAACAAGGTAAGGATATATTTTTAAATGCTTTAAATGTAACTTGCATTCTCTAGCCCTTCTGATTGTTCGTGTGGAAACAGGCACAACATAAACCCAAAAAATAATTGTTGAAACCAAGAACACTGTCTTAATACCTACTGCTAAATATAAATAGGAAGAAACACTGCTTTAAAAAAAACCTCCCATTCCTTTTGGGTGGATAAAGCAGCTGTAATGGATACTCACCAAGACCCAATCATTGATGGTTATCTTAATCAGCTGCAACATTTGCTTGCCAATCAGATTTTACTTTCACAGTGTTTGTAGTACACACTCAAGCTTGTTCTTGGTAATTAGGAATAAAATGTTACCGAATACTGCATGATTACTTCATGGCAATGGCATAAGACACTCTTCCGTGCACAGAGTCGCAGTAGGGTTCAAGTTGCAGAGGATATTGCTGAGAACAAAACATCTCTACTGTTACAGTGTGATATCTGCAGATCTTACTGTTAAAATGCACTGCTTGAAACAAAGTTCTCATCTACGAAAGCTGTACTCCACACATTTCCAAAGCATAAATCTTTTACTTTACAAAAACCACAAGCTGGCACCAGAGACTGTTCTTGCTTTGAGAGGGTGGTGGTGGTGGTGGACTTCACAGATCATAAAAACCCCAGCCCTTACTAATTCAGCTGCTGCTTTGCCTCACATAATTGGCAAAAGCTGATCTTTTATTAACCTGTTCTTTGATTCCTTCTCTTCTGGGCTTTAAGTGGGGGAGCTAAGTGCTGTGGTGTGGTCCCTTCAACTTTCTCAATGGTCTTTTAGGCAAAGCCAATGAAGTGGACATGAAAAATGAGATTTTGGAGGATGTGGGGAAAAGAGAAATCTTGCAGAATACTGAGCAGGAGGAGCACAAAGAGGAGTCTGAGGAGCAGGAAATAAAGACATTGCATGCTGATGAAAATGCAAAGGCAGAACAAATCATTGAAGAAAATGCTGCCATGTCAACAGCGATGTTAACAAACAGTAGGCGTGCAGAACAAATCCAAAGCCATCCAGAACAGGCATCAGGGAATGTTTTCTCAAATGATGACAGTGATGCAGATGACTTGAGAGAGGAGGGGCAATTGACAGGCAGTCACATAGAAGCCCAACAGCCTATTGGTGAGGAAGCTGAACACAGTGACTTAAATCAAAGGAAAAATCAGAAGCCAGAGGTGGATGCACCCTCAGGTCAGGTTTTTGAGACTCCTCAGGAAGTGCCTAGTGATTTAGGTGTAGAATGTGCGTTAGAAAAAGCTGCAGAAGAGCAGAAGGGAGGGAATTTGGAAGCTAGCAATGCAGTGGGTGGTAATGAAGCTGCTATTAGGAGTAACAGCAGCGAGCTGGTTTCTGATCAGGCAGGGCTTCCAAAGGTTGTAGCAGTGGGTTCATTTAGCCAAGAGCCCGGTGTAGAGAATCACATCAGGGGACTCCAGCACTCAGAAGAAAACACTGATGAGAAAGCTAGGAATGTCTTGGAAGAGTGTACTGATGGGAGAACTGATGGAAGTAGTAGAGCCAAAGAGGAAAATGAGATTGGAAGTACAGCTCAAGGTCAGGCCAAGGAAACAGAGTCCACGGGTATGGAGGGGAAAGTGTCATGTGAAAGTGATGCCCCAGCAGCTGTGAGTGAAGGGGAAGATGGAGATCAGACACAAATCAGGCAAATTTCTTCAGAGGATGGTCCCATAGTATCATTAGAGGAAGGAAAAATGCAAGATAAGACAGAGCATGAAAAGGTCGTGACTGAGGAGGACAGACAGGAGGAAGTATTGATGAACAAATTGGAAGCATGTTCAGGCTCTGAAGGAATAATCAAGCACGAGGGAAGCAGTGTAGACCCAAGTCCTTCAGATTGTGACAGCGAGGAAGAAGCAGAAATATGGGGTGAGTCTGGAAAAAGGAAGGAGAATAAAACTGAAAGGGTAGATTTAAAACCAAGCACAGAAGTAGAAACAGCTCCATGTACTGAGGAAACTACTTGCGATATGGTGGGAGAGAAGAGAATTTCTTTAGAAGCTGAAGATCGCAACATAGATAAACAAGAGGAATGTGAATCTAGGCAGGAGTCAATTGAAGGTCTTTGTGTAACTACTGGAAACAAATTTGATGAAGAAGCATTGAAAGAAACCAAGAAGCAGCTGAGGCTTCCAGATGGTGGATTTGCACCTGAGCAAGATGCAGATAGTTCTTTACAGGAAACTACCAAACCACAACAGCACTTTATTCAAGACAACTCAGAAGACAAAGAAAAAACTCCAGATCTAGAAAATGTACATGAGTGTACAGAGAAGGAGCAAGATAAAAATTGGAAGGTTCAAGGGACTGAAAAGGACAAAAAAGAGGGAATAGAAGAGCAGGGTGAGACCACAGAAGCTCTAGCAGAGGACGAGGTAGAGACTCTTGCACAGAGAACTGAGCTGGATGAAAACGTTGCTGAAGAAGTTAAATTGGAGAGTCAAGCAGAGGGAGGAGTGAAAAATGATAGTGATGCGTTTGATTTTGATGAGGAGTCAAAACAGATACTGGAAACTGATGAAAAATGTGGCAGAGAGAAAGCTGATATCCAGAAAGGAGAAGGAGCCGGAGCACATGGTGTGATCGGGGAAGTTGCCTCATGTGGTGAAACTGGAGAAGGCCAAGACAACGTAGACACCGAAAACACATCAGCTGAAGATGGCAGCCTGCAGCATAAAAAAGAGGGTGAGACAGAAGAAACAAGGCATTTGGAAGGGAAGGGTTCTTCACAGAAAACTGATGAGAAGGCTGATGTGTTGGAAGTCAGCAGCGAAGCATCAGACTCCAATAATCTGGAGAAAATAGCAGACGAAAATGTTTTGGAACAGGATTTGGAAGGGGGTGGCAATGACAGGGATGAAAGCAAAGAGGATTCACAAGGTGGTAGGAAGGGTAAGGGTAAGTCAAAAGATGACTGCACAATATCGTGAGTTCAGAGTCTCAGATGAAGTTAGCTACGTGCCATTGGTCCAGCTTCAGTACGGAAGCACGCACTTTGCACAATACAGATTTTAGGAATACGCTAAGCGCTCTTTCTCTATAGGTAAAGCTCACCTAAGAAATGTTGGGTTACATAAGTAGTAAGGACGCATGTTTTAAGTTATTTCCTACCATACTTGGCCACCAGAAATCACATGTGTAGTTTTGAGTTTGCTCTCTTAGATTTATAGTTTATCACTGAAGGAGTGAGCTTCCCAAATGGATTATTCGCACTGCCTTGCAAGTACTCCTGGTGTGGATAACTGCTACTGAGAACCTCTCGTATAAACTCCTATTTTCTGGCCTAGAGTTAAGGTAGATGTCTTGAATGTATTATGCACATTAGATCTGCAGTAAGTACAGTCATGCCTTATCAAGGAACTCAGAACTGTTGCAACACTGTGATCGAATGTTGAAACTTGTTTATGATTGATTAAAGCCAAGGAACAATTTTTTTTTTTGAACTATGCAAAAAGATTAATCTCATTCCATTTTGTGTTGTGTGTCTGATACGGATGTATTCCAAAATGCAGTATACGAGAAGAGCTGCCAAAACACAGTTAGGTCACTGTGAATCTGCTTAGTCTGCACACTTTGAAGGAACAATATACAATTTGGAAAATTTGCAACATACAGGTCTTAGTCTGCTGAAAGGAATAAATATATATGTTTACTTAATTTAGGCACTTTGCACCACAATAAGCCTTTAATGCCATGTCTCTCAGTGTGTTTTTTTTTTTTTTTTTTTTTTCTAAAAAAGTGTTAGTACACACTATGCTGTGTGCTTAGGTTTGCAATCAAGTACTGTCTAGCTACAAACCTATAAAATACCTATTTTTTTCTTGGAAGATTTTATTTTAAGTTGTATTTCTTTACTGCATTATATCTTTTTGCAAAACCTGGTTTTGAAAGGTTTTTTTTTTTTTTCAATCTCTGGAAAAAATCTTTCCTAATGCTTTTTTGGGAAAGAAGATAATTTTGGATGTCTTAATTTTTACTGAATGTGAGACCAAAGATGATTGTTTTGTATCCTGGCCTCCATGCCTTTTTGAAAAGTTGGATTGTTTCAAATTGCTGGCGTAAATTAGACACTTCAACTCGTTGGTATATGTTGTCTTGCATCTTTTATACTGCTGGGGAGGAAGTGTATTGCCTAATTAAAATTATTTTAAAGTTGTTTTAAGCGCTGAATATCAGAAGGGAATGCAAACTGAAGAATTGGGAGGAGCCTATAGCAAGATGTATTTGTACTAATGTTACAAAGTGGGAGTGCAAACAAAATATGAAGATGTATATCAAAATGTACTGAGCTGTATATAATTGAAATAAACATATTTTATACTTTAAATTGTCTGTCCAGAGCAGTGTTTATGAACCTCTATAAATATTTAAAGACATTTGTATTATTTCAAAACTATTTTTCCTAGAGGCGTAGTGCATAAGGATTCTTTTGCTACCATTAGGGACTGAAAGTTACTGGGTCTGCAGCTTTCTCCTTAGTGATGCTGGTTACTTTGCACTACGGAGCTGGTAGGGGACTCTTGCTAGGAAAGGATGACCTCCGTGTTTGAGGATCTTGCATGAGATGGCACCAGTTACTGTAAACTTCCAGTTTTGATATGGCTTCTTTCCAGCTTACAACAGCTTCAGTGTGATTTCTGTAAGTACGAACCCTTGTTTACATTAAGGATTTATACAAAATGCTGATCTAAAATATCAGAGAACACTGAAGCATTGCTCACTGTGCAGCAGTTTTTAGGTAAATATTTGTCCCCACTGTATTTTAAATGTATTTACATTTAAATCTTACATGCACTGAAATACAATGGAACATGCTTGCCAGGTTTTAGCCATGCTTGCAGAGGGATTTATAAGCAACTCATAGCTCAAAACACCTTTTAAAGCCACGTTGAAGGAAGGGAGGTAATGACAACTTGAGCAGTAGCTGTTGGTGTTTTCTGCAGCTGGGCGACCACCACGGAGGAGAAGGTCTTGGAGTTCTCCAGCTCTTTCTTGGCTCTATGTACATATATGCAAAAGGAATTTCTATGCGTTATCTTCAAAATATAACAACTCAAATCTTACGTGGCAGTTAGCATATGTTTGCAATGTGTACTGTTATGGAGGGTGGGGAGGGCTTGGTGCTGCTGGAATTTTATTACTTTATTGGTATTATTTTACTATTGCTGCAGTGATTTTTACGTACCTATAAAATGCTCGTATTGGTAAGTTAAACACCTTGGCAACCTCCCTCTAATATCTTAAGAGACACAAGAGAAGATTTAACTTGTCCCTCTTGCCTTTGGCTTTCACAAAAAGCAAAATTGCAAATTGCCAACCCTTTACCAAGTCCCAAGCGAAGCAAGAAATGGACACGGAGACGGCTGCCCCCTTCCTTGCTTTTCTTTTGCATAGGGCAGTCCGCTGTGGCAGGGAGCACCGCTCCGGACGGGGGGCGCTTTAGGTGCCGACCCTGCAAGAGGGGAAGTCCAAGGAGCAGCTGGGGGGACCAAGCAGGGTCTCGGGGCCGCAGAGCCGCCTTTGCAGGAGTCGGTGTCCGAGCTTCTTGTGTTCGCGCGTTCCCGGGTTCCCTTGCGCATAGTGGAGCTGGGAACCGGCACAGGGAGTAGGTGGGAAAGCGCGTTGCTGAAGTCCAATTTAAGAGGGAGATGAGTTTCACACCCTAATTATTCATTCTAATTGCAGGATCGTCCTGCGTGAAATAGGGATAATGACTGTTTTGCACGAGAGGCGTCATTAGCTTCTCCATGTGATAATTCGGTAGGTCGCTCCTTTCCGCTCATGGCTGTGGGACTCCTTAGCTCCTCCGTTTGTTGGCAAAACACCTTCTTTTTAAACATAAAAGTAAGGAGGCTTTGCAGAGATGAAGATTTTGGCAAACTGATCTTTCTCTTTTTTCCCCCGTGGGCTGGCAAGCCCTCCTGCAGATTCTCTTCTGTATCGGCCCTCCTTCCTAATTCTCAGTAGCCTCTTGATCTCTGCTGACATGTAATCCCCAACCCAATCTCCAGTTTGGACATATGCAACTTTTTTGCTCTTTGCTTTCTTATCTTTCTTCATTGGCCTCTTCTTCCTTATCTTTCACCATTTAGCAGAATTTCTACTCTCAATGTTTCCTCCTAGCTGCTCTATTATAGATATGTGAAACTATTTTATTGTTTTGCAGCATTTTAGACTGGAAAATTTTTGTTTTGTCTGCAAAGTTTACAGAATGTGGACTTTCTTTTTTCCATGCCAATGCTCAGCTGAAACCATGTTGAGTACAAATGTCTCAAAAACACCTCTAGGACCTGCTGTTCAAAACAAATGCGGGGGACTACTGAACTGGAATGTCCCTGCAAGAGCTGTATTTGGGTATCAAAAGCAAGGTAAAGGGCTTGGAAACTGTGTGCCCAGGAGGGGAGTAACATACCACGTAACTGCTAGCTAATGGACTAGAGCCTTTCATCGTTGCAGAGGGTCTTTCAGTGGGAAACATTGCTTTCCCTACACTTAAATTGAATTAATGCTCTTCATTCACCAAAATAAGTATGTGAACAGGCAAAAAGGGAGCAGACCACAAGACTTGGCCTGTTCAGAATTTAGCAGTGAAGGAGGACTAATATTTAAAGGTTTCCAAAAATTCAGATGTAGTCTTGCAACATGAAAATTTTTCATGACCCTAAGATTTTAGCCGGTTTAAAATAATCCCAAAACCCTCTTGCTGAAAGGGGGACGGCCGAAATAAAACTGCAAGAAATGTGTGGAGTAAATGTGTGTGGTAAGAACTGAGGTCCAGTGTTTTTTAAAGAGTAATGAATGCTGTGTTGTGGGGTACCTGAGCAAAATGAGATGATAAATTAATATGGGAAAGTAACTTTGATACGATGGTTCCAGATTTGTGGCATACCATGGCAAGTAAAACGTTTTCGCATTTTTGAGGAACAAGGAATTAAAAGCATTGTTTATTTCCTCATTTCCATATCTCTTTTTCTAGTTGTGTCAATCTTGTAGTGTGTATTTAATACATACCATATACACATATGTATTGATCTCTGGTGCTTCCAAGTTCAAGTCTAACCCAACACTTGTCACAGTTTGCCTATAACCTCTTGGATGTTTGACTGGGAGAATATTAAAGAGTAAATATTTTACCAGGCTGCTGCTTTTAAAACAAACAAAGATATCGACACGGGCAAATCCCTTACTAAGATCATAAGGGTGGAGTTATTACAAAGTGTCTTTGCCCCGGTGTTGAATACGACCGCGCTTAGTTCCGATTCTGGGTGTTTTCGTCATGTTGAACTGTAAAGACCTGTGAGCTTTTGTGTTGCAGTTGTGTTTGCCCCTAGAGCTGTTGCATGCTACCCTAACGTAGAAGATTAGCCCCTTTGCATGCAGCGGGCACCGCGCGGCCGTGACCAGCATGCCTGAGAGTGGCCTAACCTCCCCCGGCTGCAACCCCCTCCCCGTCCCGGCCGGGTACGTGCCTAACTTCATCCGTCGTTTTGCTAACCCTACGTCCCTCCTGTGTAAGACTGCGTCCGAAACGTGCGGCCGCACCACACCCGCGCTGAACTCTCAGTTTTCTCTTTCAGACAGGGTGAGAAGGCTCATTGACGAACGGGAATCCCTGCTAGAGCAGGTAATCGCAGGAGAACGGGAATGCGGAGTGTTTGCTGAATCTGTAAGAGTAGCAGAGACTCAAAGAAATCTGTATGCTGCTCACACGCAGCATAGGATAGCTGTGTGCCGGCCTGTCCTTGCTGGGGATTATTGCATGCTTGTCCTTTCACTGTTCCAAAGGAACTGTATTCCTGTGCATTAACTGAGGATACAGTGCAAGAAATATTGGACCCAGCGCACTTATTTCCTTTTGCAAGGCAGTCAGTGCTCCAAGTACTGCAAATTGCTGTCCTTAGCCCTCTAAAACTCCTCTGTGAGCATCTGTTTCTGAAAAACAAAGAAAAAACCCAAGGAAAAAATAAATATGGGCCAGGTGTAAGAGCAGCAAATTTTATCTCCAAGCATAAGCCTTCATATGTGGGCAATAGGAAGTTCACTAAGAAATGCTGGAGAAATTAGATTAGTTTGCTAAATAGCTAAAAAAATAATTGCTGATCCCGTGCAGATATAATGCTTACGAGAAACTTCAGTTATCTGTTTCTCTGCAGGGGCCGTAGCCTTTCAAGGAAGTTACCATTTATGAAGTAGATCCTTGCCCTTGAGACTTAATGTGCAACCAGGCAGTCTTGTTTTTTTAAGAATATTTTATTGAGTATGTCCATAGCACATTTATTGCCTCTCTATAAAACATTCTTTTCTTTCACCTGTTACTTTTGGTCCAGAATTTATGTGTTAGTATCACTTAACATAGAGTAAATCATTTGCCAAAAAAAATAAAGAGCAGGGAAATTATTCTGACAAAAGTTTTTGAGGATTTTATGTATTTACTACAAGTTTTACCTTACATGTTTTCCAGCATGCCAAATTTATTGGAATTTATGCCAGCATGCAGAAATTATTGGTGTCATTTTTTGAAGACAGAGAATAACTAACTGTTTTGGGTGTTTCAGATTAAAAAATTAAAGGGGCAACTGGAAGAAAAGCAAAGGAATGGCAAGATGGAGAGTACACAGTCTGAAGATGAAGTTCTGGAAAACGGGACAGACATGCACATGATTGACCTTCAAAGTGAGCTGCATTTTGATTTTAAGAACCTTGTATGTCCTGCATGTGAATGAGAGAATCTATCTGTATGCGGAATACGTGGCTCTAAGTAAAAGTGAGTCTTCAGTTCTAAGGGAGCTTCCAACTGAGAGCCCGTCTTGCACCTCTGTTAGAGGTGAAGGAACGATGTCCTGTGTTTGAACAAGTTTCCAAGTGGAAATATCCCTGATGCTCCCAGGAGAGCCCCAGGACGGGAGTCCTGTCACACCTGGTTAATTCTGCTTTCAGAGTGTCCTGGGAGAGACCATGAATAGCTCAGGGCCCTGAGCGGGGTTTAGCTGCTGGCTTTGATGCGGAAGGAAACTTTTTACCAAGGCAAAGCACTTCCTCCACTGCTGGTGCCCTTTAAGTAGATGGCCGTAGCATCTGATAGACTTGTTAGATTGTCTAGTCTTGTCCTGACATCTCTGATAAATTTGCAATTTTTTTAGGAGATGCCAACAGGCAGATCAGTGATCTCAAATTTAAACTAGCAAAGTCTGAGCAAGAGATAACGGCATTGGAGCAGAATGTAAGTTTTTTGTTTCATTCTATTTGTGTAAGCATGGTGTGAATGCAAAGTGCAAAATGTATTTTGTTATATGATAAATCTTGATTACTGTGCTTTCCCTTAACATGAAAATAAGTAGAGCATCAGGCCTTTACCTCCTAAGTCATAAAGTCTAAACTGCTTTCATTTCATCTGCAGGGAATAGTGAACATAGTATTCACCTTTACTAAATAAAAAACAATTCAAGACGAAAGTGTGTTCAATACCCTACAAATTCTGCAGAATGTTTTCTTATGCCTAGCTACCTGCAACTCATAAATGGCTCCTGACATTTAATGCATATATGGATTGCACATAAGGCTGTTCACATGTTATGGTTTGCTCTTGTCCCAAGCACACCAGCAGTGCTTCTGCTGAGATAAATGGTGTCAATACTTACATCAGTGGACTGTATTTTCTATTGTCAGCATCATATTATATATGTAGGTATAAGCAAAAGGTCTGGAATAAGTAATCAGAGCCAAACTGCTTCAGCATATATTATTTCCCCCTCAAAATATGTCCTTATTTTAATTTAAAAGTCTAGCAACTCTCACTATTACTAAACTGCCAGCGTAAGAAGAAATCTTTACAGTAATTCCTTGTACAGCTTTTATTTACAAAATTTCCTTTCACCTTAGGTAATACGATTGGAAGGCCAAGTAGCCCGATACAAAACTGCTGCTGAAAATGCTGAAAGAGTAGAAGATGAACTAAAAGCAGAGAAACGCAAGCTCCAGAGAGAGGTAACTCTAAATTGACATAGGCTGCTAGCGGTTAGTTTGCACCACGAAGGGGGAGCCCGGCTCTGGGTTGTGCGCTTTAGGGTAGGTGCTACTGTTCTTGGTAGAGCAAAGAATAAAAGTCTTTTTTTTTTTTAATTATTATTATGGCCTTTGCTGGCTTGAGCAGACTTTTAGCGCTCCGACTGGAGTCACGTTCACAGCTGTGAACTCCCACTGCTGTTCTGTCATTCCCTGCTAAGCTGATTTTTTTCATGCCTTGCTTTGTACCAGAGTTGGTTCTCTGGAGAAAACCCAAGTACTTCTTGTACAGTCTTAATCCAGAAGCCGTCTTCAGATGCTTCCTTTGCGTGGTATTTTACGGCTATGAAGTGTAAATGTTCAACTGGTTCCAGGTCTGTTGAGCTGAGTAATTTCTGTCTATACTTTGCTATCCTTGTCAAGCATGTGTCAGTGAGCAGATATTCCTGAGCCTCCATGCCCCTCAAGTCAAGGCAGACTCCAAGCCATATGTCCAGTGCTCTGTAAATAGCTCACATTCTTGGCAGTGTGCTTAGAAAATATCTTTGTGTGGCCTTCAGAACAGGAGCACAGGCAGTTACGCAATGTTCACTCTGTTAATGAGCATTTGCAGCTTCTTTATCTTGAGAGGAAATTCCAGCAATAGGGAAATCTGATAGGTTTAGTTTTGATAAACACAAGTGCCGCTTTATCTTTGGAAAGGAAAGCCGCTTCAGAAATTACTTTTTTGTATTTTCCCTGCTTTCTTCCTTCAGCTTCGTTCAGCCTTGGATAAAACTGAAGAGCTCGAAGTCAGCAACGGCCATCTAGTAAAACGCTTGGAGAAGATGAAGGCCAACCGGAGTGCTTTACTGTCTCAGCAATAAGCGCCCCCTCTCCCTGGGAACTACTACTTGACAGAACGAGAACACCGTCGCAGATGCTGCTTCTGCCTTTCGCTGTTTGGGCCGCTTCGTGTCATGCCTTCTGAGAACAGATAAGCCTCACGTTCGCTACGTGCCACCCAGCCGGGGTTCCCTCGACGCAGATTGAAACCTACTGCACTGTATTCCTAGGAGTAGCTGATCCAAATGGCTGTGCCTGCGGGTGCTCTTCTATGCGGTACTTTGGGTATATTTGAAGTACGATATCATGTCCAAGCACACACGGCGTCGTGCGAGCTCTCCATCCAGAAGGCACAGCAGCCTTTTATTGCCGTTTAAAATGGCATTCAAAGAATACGTTTTAACTAGACTGGAATTTTGTGTCTTGCTGAGAATTAGGAAAAAAAAAAAACACTAAGTTTTGGACTTTCTCATGACAGTACCTGCAGTTTAGTGACTACAGTAGAGTTGTTCATATTAGGCTTTTCATTTACAAATCACTGTGGAACCACAAGCCATTACAAAGCAAAACTCCTTCAGTGGAAACCATGGAAGAAGATGGTCTTGGAAGCAAAAGTGACCTTAAATGACTTTGCCAATAAAACAAAGGTGTTTGGAGGGATTTTTGCACCAGTTCAATCATAAGACTGTTTTATTTCAGGGTAAATAGGCAATAGCTCCATTAAAATACATGTTTTATTTGTATTATTTAATCCCTGTTCTTGGAATTGAAGCAAACTACTTTTAAAGGATGTAAAGTTGCAGTAATAAACCAGCAGAAGGCCGTGTTTTAAAAGTGGTGGATTTTGCACTTACATCACTTCCCTGGATTTGTCAAAGCAAGTGCTGTTTGTTTAAACACAGCGCATGCTGGGTTTTTTACATCAGAAACTATCTACTAGTCCATGAAGTGTTAGGAAACAATGCCTCTACAAAATACAGTTAAAAAGGTAACTGATAAGTAAAGAAGCACTTTAGAAAATACTGCTACCTATGTTTTTCTACAAATGCAGATATAGCAAATAATTTTGGTTTAAAGTCCTTGAAAAGGTTTTCCACTTTTCATGAAAAAGAACACCACCAACTGAAGCATTGCAAGCAGTTTATCTATTAATACACAACTAGCACTACAGCTCTGGTTTATAGGAAATGATTCTGAATGTACTACTCAAAAATAGCAGTTATTAGAAGAAGAAAGTTCTCTTCTTCCCTCCAGCCCTAACAGCAAGCTTGCCAGAATTGTAGATAACCAATCCCTTAAAAATCTGTTCACACTGTAAAACAGCATATCCTGTTTGACAGGAGTAATCTTCTGTTGATGTTTGCTGCCTCAATAGATATAACACTATTAAACCAAATCCAGACTGAGGAGAGCATTTCTTCTTTATCTGGTCTTTGGACATTCTAGTCCACATCTTTCCTTTGCCTCTTTAGATTAGAGGTTACGTTATAAAACGCTGCTATTTTCAAAGGAAGGGGATTGCCTGTCTCTTCTCAGAGCATCTCCACAAATTAAGTGAACAGTGAACCAAAAACAGTAACTGAATGTGTTTCTCTGGTTTGGCTAGAAGAAAACACCTTTCTTTTCATCTCTTCTGAATGTGCCCTGATCCTTGGGAGTGAAGTACTGAAATTAATATTATGGGAAAAGGATGAAGATGTTTTTCATGACCCTGGGGAAATAAGTACATCCTTATTGATCAAATGTAGTGGGATATGGGGCTTAAAGGAATTCTTTAGATGAAATTTCTACACTAGCCAGGGTTTGGGATTTTTTTTTTCTTTTGAGAGGAACATTCAGGTGTAGAGCCAGGGTTCTTGTGGAATACCTCAAAATAGTTGTGGAAACCAATTTACAATTTTCTGTGATTGACTCGTGTAATTTCTGGTGTACAAAGCCTTTGGGGCCTACAAAATGAATTAAAGAGTTTTTTGAAAATGAAAACAAACATGTTCAGCGCAACATCTTATTCACTGATAAGGTGTGTGATAGCCACTGGGCATCTTTTTATTTGTGGTAGTGGTGTAAATTCTCCTGGCTATATTCAGGAGGTGAAAAATAAATAAACAAATAAATAAGCAACATTAATTCTTGGTCCAAAAAGCTTAAAAAAAAATAACAAACTTTGCTCACCAAGAAGTGATGTGTTTATTATGTTTTAAGTAGCTTGCATCTTGCACCCCATAAACATTAACCTCATGACAACAATCAAACATGTATTTCAACCTGGATATGCTCTTTAGTAGAAATCTTTTGTGTGTGATGAGAAATTAGCTGAATGTTGAAGCCACGTTTCCCCCGATTTTGAGTATAACTTAGCTTTAGAATAAGGGAAGAAAAAGAAGAAAAAAGTACCACTGGGTTTAATGCCAACTGTTTTATCTTTTCCTGTGAAGAATGTACAACACCAGGGCTTTGAATGGTAATTAATAGCACATGCCCCCATCCTTTTAATTGACCTCCATAGGGGAGAGCCCCTGAAGCCGACCTGCTGCCTCCGCGAGCGCAGCCCAGGGGTGGCAGCTCCGTGAGGAACCAGCATGACTTTCCCTGCAGTTTGTATCGGAAACGGCCAGCCTTTGGTTTACTTTCCAATGTTAAATAACTTTATTGTTTTGGAAGTGGAATGTTACCTTTTTTTTTTTTTTAATTAATTATTTCTAAAAAAGAAACAAATCTGCCAGGAGCCGTGGAGTCCCAAGCGTGGAACTGGAAATCCATGAGCAGAACTCGCCAATAAAAATGTTGCTTGTTTGGGTGGTTTTTACAGCGTGGTCTGTCGTGACGATGTTATTGGGGAAAATGTGGGTTTTGGGGTAATAATGGTATAACAGGCTTATTTCCTTTTTTAATATATTCCTGGGGAGGCACATGCTCAGGTAGTGCATTTTCCTGCTTGGAAAATGTGCAAGGGCTGGTATGCCTAAAAGGTGTAAAGCCTTAACCCTTTTTTAAAGACAGGTGCACTTGGAATGAAAAGCAGATTGTTTTAATGGGAGTGCGATTTCAGAGACACCTATTCGGCTTGCCGGACTTAAAGAAAAAAAAAAAAAAAGCCTTTATACTTGAGGCAAGTAACGTGGTAGCGAAAACCGGCAGGTGCCGCTTCCCTGTCCCACAGCAGCGCCAGGAGGCGCTGCGGCCCTCGAGCCCTAACGGCCGCCCTGGGTGCGCCCTAACGGCCGCCGCGTGCCCGGGCGCCGGCGCCCGCGCTGGCCAATCACGCGCCCCGCGGCTCCCCGCGCGGCCAATGGGCAGCGGGTGGCCGTTGGCGGCCGTTGGGCGCGGCCGTTGCGCCCGCGTTGCTGAGGTGAGAGCGGCGGCGCCGCGCGCTCGGCAGGGCGGTGCTCGCGCCCTGCCTTCGTGTCCCCCATCTTCCGTTCTGCCCCCTGGGCTGGAAGCTGCTCGAGCACGGGCGTCGGTCCTCAGCACTGTGCGGGCTCTCTAGGCATCGGCTGCTGGCGGGACGCACGGGCTGTGGCCGCTACGTACGTATAATACGCATATAAAGCTACTTTGCTTCTTGTTCTTTAATCGGACCCTAAGGATAAAGCAACAAAAAACACATGGGACAACATCTTGTAATCCATGTATGCAAAAGTGTGTTTTAGCAGCATTGCAGCAACATCCTTATTATCATAGTCTGTTTTATCCAAAATTCCTATTATTACAATTAGGTAAAGTTAGTGTTGTAAGGGAGGTTAAGTTTTTTGAAACAAATTGCTTTGTGGAAATATATAAGCAAGGAAATAGAGGATTTTTGGGGGGAAGGAGTTTCAGACTTCTGTTAATAGCTTTGTTAAATGATGTAGAGCACTTCTGTTAAGTTCTATTGCTTCCACTAATTGCTTTTCTTAGATGGTTCTTAGTAGAGGAGCATATGTTAATAGAAATCTGAGTTTTTTTTTTTTTTTCTCTCTTCAGGCTGTCTTATTTTAAAGTCAGCTCTTCTCAGTTCTTCCAAATTTTTGGTGTGGATAGGAGGGTGTTAGAGACCAGTTGCTGTAATTTCAGATTTTTAAACTTAATTTAAATAGCCTGGAAAAGTGCCTGATTGAGAGCAATATGCCTAACAACTCCCTTTATACACTTTCTTCACTGTAAACTGTTTGGAAGACAAGGAACAGGCAGCTATAAACTTAGCTTTTAGTTCTTGTGGGACACAGATCTCGCAGATCTCTGTCTCCTGTGAACTAAAAACGCTCAAGGTTCTATATGGAGAAGACAAAAACAAAAGAAAAAAAAAAACATATTCTATGTCAGGAGAAAATCGGTGTATAACATAAATATAACATAAAAACATTGCTGTGTACCAGCTGTGACTTTGATGATTCAGCCAAGAAATACTCATCATTAAGAGATTGGAAACTTTCCTAAGCCATTAGAAAAACAGAATTGGTTGGTCTCTGAGAACACCCCACTAATTAAAATCAGTCATGAAAGAATGGCAGCTTTTAAGAGGCTTACTTGGGCTGTTAAACTTTGAAAACGTACTGTGTAGTTTCTAGCTTCTGAAGTAGAATACAGTAGTTTAGATACTTAAAAGATAATTAAATATTATTTGTAGGCAGTTTCTGAGTCTCTGTATGTGAGAGAGTAACGTGAACTTCTTTTATTTGTATTAAGGTGAAAAAATGAATAGGAAAAGACCTGCAGATGACTTTGCAGGATTACCGTGAAATTAAGTTTTTTTTACGTGAATTATTTTTGAGGAATGCATAAGTATTTACACCATGGAACTGGAAAAGAACAGCAACGTTAAAAGCAAAACGGAGCTCTTGGTTCAGACCTCCTATCTTCTGTCCTGCTCTGAGAAAGTTGAGCGCACCGTCGTGAGAGACCTTGCAGCAGAAGTTAACTGCTCTGGTTTTGGCCAGGCATGTTCTGTAAATGTCTCAGAATTAAAGGAAGAAAGTTTACCTTATCTAGCTTCATCTTTAGATGCAGATCTTGAAATGTATAATGAAGAAAGAGCAACAATTTGCTGTGCATGTGGATATAAAAGGGAGAAAGAAGCTGATATGCCAGGAAGGACATGCAATGACACCCATTTTGTTTGCAGAGTTGCTGATGATTACAGGCAAAGTGATTTAAGTGAGGATTCACAGCTGGAGTATGTCAGTAGTGATGAGCAAGATTATTATGATAGGAAGAACTCAGGTGAGTTCTCTAAGCAAATGAAAACTGTAGGAATCAAAACTTCACAGTTAGTAGATCAAGTTCATGAAGTTCCAGGGAATGGGATCAGAAAGGAGAAAGGTCTTGTTAACATACTGGAAGGTTGTTCTGCCTGTAAATACTGCATAGAAGCAGCTGTGCCAGAACTTCCCCAAGAGCTTCAGGACTGTCTGTCCCTGCCAATGTGCAAAGATGAGAGTTGTGATTGTGAAGAAGAGCAAACAGAGTATCATAGTATTCTTTATGAAAATACACTTGAAAGTCATACTTGTGGGAGTGGAGCAAGGGCTTATCCGAATGTGTTTATACACGGCAGTTTAGAAAATGAAAAGATGAAAGACAGTTCTTTAATTGATGGCACACAATCAACTGAAATGGCTGTAGATGAAAAGACAGTGGAAAAAAGGGATAGACATTTTCACAGCATCGCTATGAAGCAAGAAGAGTTCCCTGCAGTAGCCACGCAATTTTGCAGAAGTGCAGGTGAGACTAATCCTCACAGATGTGATAAATCCATCGTGTGCACAGTCAGTACCAGCTGTGTTGGCTGTGCTCGGCAGGGTGCTGAAAGCCGGTGTCCAGTCCCTGAAATTCATGCTAGAGAAAATCCCTTGTTTGAATTGGAAGTTGTTGACAAATCTGGTGGCAACATGAGGTATCTGAACCAAGAACTGGAGCGGCTTGCAAACTCGGATAGTGTTACCAGTGACTCTAAAGTTACCGTTAACCAGACTATTGATGCAAGTTCAGATTTTAGAGCTTGCTTTACAACCAGCAGAGCTACCAGTGCCCAGGTTTGTCTGGTTTCCAGGGCTGTTAACACAGATATAACAATGATGAACAAATCCAGACCTGTGGAATGGCGTCGTGAAGTCTGTGCAGATGTTGCTTGCAATACTGACTGGTCCTGGGTATCTGATAGTACAGAAGAAACCTGGCCACAATTTGCTGACATATTGGGAAAACATTTAGATGGCAATACTGCAGCAGCTGAGACTTCACAAATTCAGGTAACTTTAAAAAATAGTAATTTTGATGTACAAAACTTGCCCCCGTCTCTGTGTTGCTTGAAAAGTCTGTACAAATGTTGATTTGTGACTTCTTAATGATTCTAGGACCCGTGGGAATCACAAAATGAGCCATGTAGCACTGCCAGGTGAGTCAGAAGTTCTTGTTTCAGAATGGCAGATACTTCGTAAGATTTTTTTACATTCTTCATGGTTGAAAAGCTGTGTGCTGCTTATCAAACCTGATACCGGAGATGGCTGGGGAGCAGCTCACATGCTGGTGGGTAGGGCTGCCTTTCAGAGGACCTGGGCAAACCAGAAGAATGAACTGGTAGAGACCTCAGGAAGTTGGGCAAAGACAAGTGTAACCTTACAGCAGGAGGGCAATTGCTCCATGCCACAAATGATACAGACTGGAAGGGGTCAGCTGGCCAAGAAGATGATTTGCAGAAAAGGGCCTGGCATCCTGCTGAACAGAAAGTTGAGTGTAGTTCAGCAGTGCGCCTGTATGTCCAGGAAGGAAACCACATGCGGGGCTGCATGGACGAAAGTGTAGCCAACAGGTTGAGTGAAGTGATTGTTCATCTTGGTTAGGTGCTCACGAGGCTCCAGTCTTGGGCCTTTTAATACAAGAAAAATTGGTCAACAGTAGAAACCCTGGTGGAGAGTGCTGAAATGGCCAGAAGAGCTGGAGTGCGTGATGAATGTGGAAAGACTGAGGGATATCGGGTTGTTCAGCCTGGAGCAGAGGATGCCAGGGATGTGGGGAAGCAAACTGTAGTCTTTATCTGTGTGGTGCTGGGTGATAAGAGAAGATGTAGGCGGCTCATTTGCAGAGGTGCGTGGTGGAAGCACAGGAGGCAGTAGTTACTGTCAGGCATATTTCTGACTGGGTGTAAGAAATGTTTTTACAGTGGGAGCAGTAAAGCAAAAAGGGTTCCACTGGCTATAGTAAAGCATTTGGGTCTTTCTGACAGATAAGAGCATTCTCTTTTTTTTTTTCTTCTTTCTCCTTCTCCTTGAAACATATTGGAAATACCTTCTGAAAAACTACTATTTCAAAATATAACATAAATTGAATCCATTTATGCGCTTCAAGATTATTATTACTTTAAAGGTCCCTACATCTTGAGAAGCAATCTGTGAAGGACTTGATCTACTGCAGGAAATTACTATGGAGAGCTGTTCAAGCAGAGTTGCAGGTTCTAAATATGCATTATCAGATGTGTTGCCGTCACTGCTACGAGATTAACAAACTGATGTCGGAGGAAGAAAAAGGTTTTTACGGGTATGTTCTTTAGTGTCCTTTTAAATGAAATTCAGTACATCAACTAATTCAAAAAGTATCTTAGTGTCTGCTCCATAGCAGTTGTTCAGCAAAGTGTTTAAGAAGGCATGTGAGACTGTGAAAGGAACTGTCTCTCCAAAGAATAAATGTGTATGCTAGGAGCGAGCTAATGTTCTTTCAAAACTTGGAAAATTCCTTGTTTTTGAAGTGTTCAATTTGCTCAGATGCGGGAAGCAGTAGTGCCCTGCCCTACAGCGGAGGGAAAGGTAGTTCAGGCTTCTTCCAAATACTACAAGAATCAGGCTCTTAATACAGTTCATGAATGACTTTCATGGCTGAGTCCACCAAACATTAGGAATGCAGGTAAAAAAAAAGCCAACACCTGTTGGCAATAGTTGTCAATATGAACTGGGATATTGATACCCATTTAAAAAAACCTTTAAGTACTGCAAAATGTTTGAATAGCTCTGGAAGCAGTAAAGTAAATGACATGTCTTACTTAGTTGATCTCTTTCTTATACATATTTTAACAGATGTATTAAAAATGGTTATGCTGACATGGAATTAAATGCATCTCTCCTGTCGGTTTTGGAAGAGCTAAAAAAGAGCTATGAGACTATGAAAAAGAAAATAGAAATGGGCGTACCATTAAATGCACTTCCCTCTCTATCAGTTGAGACAAAATTGTTCACGCTCTTTTCTTCTTATGTACCAGGCAAGGTAATTTTAAAGATACTTTCTTGTTTTGTTTTTAATATAAATTAATCAGCAAGTTAAAGCAAAGCTTTTCTTTTTGGACAGGCATACAGAGTGGATCTTTTTCATGAGTAAGTAGTTTGGATGTATGTTTGTATCTTAGTGTCTTTGCATCAGGTGTTTCCAATTTACAGTGTGCTTTGCTCCTCCATTCTTTCAGTTCTAACACCTTTCTCTAACTTCTACTATGTGATAGCTTTAAAGAAAAAATAAATCTAAATATAACAGGAAAACAATGCAATGCAAGCCTATATTATTATTTTAAGTTTCAGGTTGCAACCAATGCTATTACAAAATACAATATATAAATTCCATTTCTCTTTGCAGGCTAAGATTTATTAAACGCATACAATGTATGTTACTGTGGGCTCTTCCAATTTTTCTGTAATTAGATATATTTAATACTACAGAGGAGTCAGTGTCATTGTAGAATTAAAGATTATGGTGCCATATTTTGTATTAAATTCTTGGATCTTTTTTAGTGCCACTTCAGGTGGGAGAAAAACAGACTTTGAAGAAGCAAAACTGCAAGAAATGGAAACTTCTGTCAGTGTGGTAGGGACTTCTTCTTTAGTGAGTTTCCTAGACATTGATTTCATTAAGAATAGTCTACCTTTAGATAGATAATTGCAAATACAATCGTGTTCTTAATTCAAGCTAACATTATCTGTCAGTAATAGCAAATGCATCTGATGTGACCAGAATTTTAACCTTTCAAAATAAAATAACTTGGGAGTTTGCGAACCGGATACGTAGGCTAACTTTTTAAAATGTACTTGTCAACTGATTGATATTCTGAAACATAAAAAAAAAAAAATGACATGCAAGAGCTATAAGATAACTTAAACATGTTTGTAGGACAATCCTCAGACAGTACATTTAACTAGTGGCAGTCAGCCCAGACACTCTACTACTACCAAGATATTTGAAGACTGCCATAACGATCAGGATGTGGAATATGGTAAGCTGACTGCTTCTAATCCAAATACTATATTATGTGTTAGCTAAACTGTTAGAAATGGAATTGTGAATAAAATACATACACGATGCTCTCGTGTGCTTTTTCTGATGCAACACTTTATTTACATCAGCCGTAGATTCTAGTTTATTGAAAAATTTCACATGATTTAAATCTGAAATGAGAAGTTGCAGACTGCACAGCTGGAACCTTCTTAAATACTCGGAGCAGAAACTTGATACTTATTCATATTGGTTGCCATGGTTTGAGTTTTTACACGCTGAAATTTATTTTAACTGTCAAGACTGTAGAAAAAATGAAGAAATGAATGAATATTGGTTTGATGCTAAAGAGAACTTGCCAGCAACAGATTTTTCAGCGACATTTGATGAAAAACAACAAGAAAAACAAGACACAGATAGTCCAAGAGGTGAGTTCAACTGTTTTAAGCTGGCATATCTAATAATGGTGTTTATTATTTGAATATTCTGTGTTCTTTCTAAAATATAAGTAAACCTGGAAAAATACAGCCAATTGCGTAGTTGGAAATCTTTTTCTCTGCTCCTCCTCTTTCTGTTTCTTTTGACTTCTATTTAAGAGTTATTTGGGAATGAATGGTACATGTTCTGAAATCCAAGTCCCAGGTGACATGGTTAGAAGTCCAAGTACGTTGAAATCCAAGAGTGTGGTTGTGCCAGGATGAATTTCTCGATACCCTAATCCAGCTTCAGGGTTGGCACCCGGTAATACAAACCAGGGTCTCTGGTTGTAGTTACAATGCTGACCTCTCCTACAGCATGTGGAAGAAAGAGTTTTAATTCTCTTTCCCTTCTGAAATTCCTGAATACTTTGTTTTCTAGACACTGTTTTAAAAGTATTGAAAGACATTTTCCAGCAAGTTATATGAAATTATATGTCTGAAAGACCCGTGTTGAAGAGAAAGCTAAAAAGAGCAGATGATTCTTTACCAGACACTGTCAAATACACATGCGAAAGAGATTTCTGTTTCTCATGGCACTAGTTTTTCTGTTAAAAAATAGTATTCATTCATTTAGTTTTTTTAGAGATTTTTCTATCTACATGTCTTCAAAAATTTACAGAGAAGATATTAGCGTCAACTGAAACAGTAGTAGTCAGTAATACTTTGTTTCCATATATTAATTTTCAGAAATGAAGATAACAGAGAGTGCCCGTGAGTTTTTTTTTATTCTTGTTGGAGGCTTAAGTTCTTCGGTGTCAGAGGTACACCTGCTCTTTCTTCCTGTTTATTTGTCTTGTGAACTATTTTGTGCTAGATTTCACAACTAAATATGCTCATCTGTTACAGGGTGATTTAAGATCATATTTCCAGAAATATCAAGTTAATAACATTCTTATCTATGTGGATTCTGCTGACTACAGGTATATTAATAGATGTTTCATTTCTTTCATTTTTTTTTTTTACTGTCAAAATAAGTGAATCGGGGAGGCAGGAGGGAGTTGTGTGTTAATGTGTTTTTATTTTGCACTTCATGTAGATAAGAACTTACTTGATGAAGACTTGTAATTCCAGGCAATTGGTATCTTCTTCAAGTTAGGCAGTCTGAAATATTCTGCGGAAGTTTAATTGAAAAATACCAGTTAAGATTCAAAAGATCAGAGCCAGAATGTGATCCGCTTGATAGCATCAATGTTCATATCAACATTGTATAGTTATTTAAGATGTCTTACCTAAAATATTTTTCTTTTATTTTACATCTTAGATATGCATTTCTTTGCTTTAAAGACGCTAATAAAGCCAAGTTAGCTGTAGAAGAAATGAATAGGAAAGAAATAAAAGGAAAGACAGTAAGCGTTGAACTTGTAAAAAATGCATCGGGGAACAGAGCTTCAGTTTTTCAAAATCTTTTGACTAAGTTTTGGTATGAAATCCAATCCATTAACTCTCAAAATAGTGTTCAAGATAAAACATTCACTTTGGCTTCCAACTCTGTGAAAGTATCAGCCGCCACCTCTGCTTCTGAGGTGCTGCTCCTTCCCACAACTTCTTCAAAAATTACTCCTTGTATACCAGCCTCTTCAAAAACGAAGCACCTTGATCTGAAATCATCTACTGAAGGCTCAGAACAGTCTTTGGTTGGAGTAAATCAAAAGGTAAGTGATTATTACTAAGGTTCCCTTACATAGCAGGTTAGGACCCTTAAAACCTGAAGCAGCTATTTGTTCCATAAGATGTTGTATTTAATATATGTTGGAATGAAGTTAGCAAAGCGTGCTAAAGGGCAGTAATAGATTTTTGGCATGCTGCAGAAGAATGAGGGCATCATTCCTTTGCTCCTACATCAGGTTATATTCTCTTCTTCTATATTGTAAGCCAGTCGGGAACCCAGGCGTTTATACTGGATTTTTATTCTTGCCTTTTTTTTTTTTACTTTCATTTCTAATGTTTGCCTCTATGTGAATGTCTATCAGAAGGATGTTGAGATGTTGAAGGGGAAATTCTTGTTTAAGTACAATCTTAAGTATTCTTTATTTAAATACATATTATATTCAGTCAGGTTTGCTTTTGATAGATGAGGCAAAATTTAAAAAATGATGCTTTAATAAGCTATATGGATTTGTTACTTCTTATTTTTAACTTCAAAGTTCTAGTTTTCAAGGAAATACAGTGTAGATAGATTAATACTGTGATCTCTGCCATGTTATATTTTCTGAGCAGTAGATATATTCTGACTTGTGTCAATCTGTCAGTTACATACAAACATACATAATTGTTCTGTTCCTCATTTATAGAACTGAAAAATAACTAGTCTTTGCACAACAACTTTGTATCAATCTTAGGCTGTACTTAAGTCTGTTCCTTTCTTCTTTCCGTTTGTAAATAGCAAGGGTATGCCATTTTTTCTGTACAATATTTTTAACTCATTCACATTGTGATTATTCTGATGCATTTCTAGGATACTGAAGATAATTCTCTGCAGAAAACATCTGCTCTTTACTTCCCTGATGCACTTGATACCTTTATTCCTCCTAATACATTGAACCTAAGCAGCTTTACCAAGCTAATGAAGAAACTTCAAGAAATTCATCCAGAGACTAGCAGGTAAGAGTGTTCAGGTTTTATTTCTTCCCTGGTTTATTATAGTGGATTCAATATTCATGGTAGCTCAGCTGAGCTAAATGTATTGCAGGTGTTGTGATGTAACCATTAATTCTCTTATTTACATAGGGAGAAAATTATAGATGCTCTGCTGCAGGTGAGAACAAACAATAAAGGTATTCTCAGTGGCTTGTCCATAAACTCTATTGTGAAAAGGACCTCTCTAATTCTAAGAAAATCCATGCCTAAGAGTGGAGGGAAAAAGGAATAAAATAAGTGAGTATTCTAGTCTGCTATGTTCTATATATTGATAAGAAAACACATTGATTTGTCTAGCTATATACTCTGACTAGATTAGTAACTTAGTATAAAGCTTTGTGTGTGTAGGAGTAACTGAATTAATCCACTGAAGGATTTCTGAAGATCATTAACAGATTTGCAGAAGCAGATGAGGTTGATAGTTCTATCTTGTATAAAATGTGTTTTATAAAATTTGGAATGCTGAGGGTTCTATTTATGCAAATTATTCTATTGATTACCAGTGAAGAACTGTTTAATTTTAACAGCGGTGAAATCACAGACTGTGTAAGTATTCTGGACAAAGGTGACATCTAATGGTCAGTATATGTCATAGCATTTCATAAATCCCAGAAGAGGCTCAATTTTGATTGATTTATGCCAGAAATGTGGGATTGGATTGTCAATTCCAGACTATAATTGTATGTCTTCCACACTTTTTTTAGTTGAAAGTGTCTTCCATGCTCCATTGGCTTGATCCCCAAAATAATAGGTTACACCTATTATTTGGTTACTGGGTTGACAGCCCAGTTGGCCTCTGCTGAAAGAAGAGGTCCTACTTCCTCTCCTGAAGGATAACTGTGGCCATCATGAGTAGCTCTCTGCTGGCACAGCAAACCAGATTGGCTTCTTGAAGGGCCTCAGATGGTCACTGGAGCTAGAGAGCCAGGATGGTGCTGGGAGCAGCAGGCGGAGCAACAGCTTAAGTTTAAGAGGCCGATGGAGCCTGGGGAGGATTGCTGGCTGTTGGTTTTTTCCCCTCCCCTTGAGGTAATCTTTTGAGTTGAGTTGTTTCAGTTAGAAGTCAGGTGTAAGCATGGGAAGAGGAGGGATTGTGCAGCTGGTACTGAGGGTGGAATAAGTAGGAAAGAACTGTTAGATCTCATGAGCCATCTCCCTCAGTGCCATTATTAGAAATAGATGAGAAAAGGAAGAAATGAACTGCGGGGCATCTCCCTAGCAAGAGCATTACAGCTGTAAATTTCCCTGAAAAGTCCCTCCAAAAAGAAGCATAATCCAAAACAAAACCCAGCCCAGCATTCTGGAGAGGTATGTAGGAAACATTTTCAAGGTGGCACTTGTTCCAGTCCTCCATTAAACTTCTTACTTTGGGGCTGCTACCAGTGCCACTGACAGGGTTCCTGTGTTTTTCTGTGAGTCCCTAGAAATGCTCCTCTTGAGCCCCCAAACACTGGACTCTATCAAATTGCATGATATCTGTTATTCTGTAGTGCTTTTTTTCCCAAACCAAATTCTTCATGCTTGGATTTTGGTCTCAAGGATATCACGGAGTCACTTCAGGTAAGTGTGGAATTCTAGCAAGAGGAGATACTTATTTAATTATTAGACCAGTAATATTCATGCAGGTAGCTGGAAAAGTATAAGGATCTTTACCAGCCTTTGCATGTTGCTTATCAAACTAAACTCTCTAGGTCAGGTGTTTCTGTATATGTGCCAGTAGTGGGCAAGTAGACTACAACAGGCCCTTAACTTGAACAGAACTGTGTGTTAAATACTAAAACTAACAGAAATAAATCCTGTCCAGTTAGGTGAAGTAGAGGTACTTCCACAGATGCATCAACAATACAGATAGGTACTTGCAAGCCAGTCTTGGGCATTAGTTCTCGACCTGGTTCTTGCTCTAAGAAGGACTATCAGGAATCAGAAAAGTCCTTGAGAGTGACTGAAGGTAGATTAAGTGCTGAACGCAGAGGCATTTGATAGGATTTTGAATCTGTGTGAAATTATATCTCCTACGGTGAGGGTGAAAGGCTCCTTGCTAGTACATGTGTTTGGCTGAGTTTTGAAATGACTGATGTAACACGTATTGCTTAGTTTGGCATTTGTAAGCATTCTTCTGCTTCTTATGAAGCAAAACAGAAGTCTTAAAAAGAAGTCTTCATAGTGATCTACTGATTTACTTCCACAGGATTGCAAATACAGACAAACTCAACAACAACAAAAACATTTCAAATTTTTTTTTCCAGTAGTAAGATTTTCATACCTTTCAAATGTGTTTTACTTTTCAAATGATTTTAAAATACTATGAGTGCTTTACAATCATACTTCTATAGTAGTGTTTTTGGTCTACTGTTTTGCTAAAGAGAGATTGTCTAGAACAATTTTTGCTTTCATAATAAGGCAACTGTTCAATAGTCATTAGTGAGTAACAGAAGAGCTACAAACATGTAAGCCAAATACTTAGGATGATTCTGGTCCAACTTACTTGATAGAAATTGTGGTTTGTGTGTAGCTTCAGGCTTTCTGAAGCTGTACAGTGTCTGTTGGCAAGTATGTGTTATTTGAATGATACCCATCAGGCATTCCTAATGATCCCGCAACTCTGTTCAGCCCAAATCCACCTGCTGCTAGTAGCTGCTGCTTCAGTTGTCTCCCCAGTAGTTTTAAGACTGTAGTTTATAAAACTACTGTGGAGAAACTTATATACTAGAAACTGGTTATTAGGAATGAATTTCTAAAACTTAAAGTTTGCATTTTGTTCTTTTTTATGATTAGCTATGTGATTTGTTACACAAAGAGTGTCTTCCTGATGATAACTTCTTTTTTGTGGTCCTTGAAGCTAGGAAGCTGCTTCTACATGTAGACTTCCTCCAGACTTTATAGCAAAACTGTCATAGCTTCTAGTGGCACTAAATTTATGATCCTTTGCTTTCAGTTTGGATCTATGCATGCTAAATTTATCTACTTCTGTTTGTTTGTTTGTCTGTCTTTAAGGCAATTTTCTGATAATGAAGAATTCATCGTCTCACTTGGAAGATTTTTGCCAATCCCATACTCTAGCGTGTTCCAGGATCATATTGTGCTTCTTGCCCGTTTTATTTCAGTGGAACTTAATGAAAATGTGGCCGCACTGCATGATTTGCTGTCTTATCCAAGACAAAATAGCTTGAAGAACAGTTTAGAGAACAGAACAGTTTGGGGGTGTTTTCCTGTATATTCAGATCTTAAATGATGCTTCCCAGTGCTTTGTTCACCTGTAGGTCTCAGAGTAGGATAATTAAAAGTGCATTTCAGTGTAAACTGGAAGTACATTTCTCTGTGTGGTTATCACTGAAATACACAACCCCTGTAATTCTCACGTGCCTTAGTTTAGGCATTAGAGTAGCTGGTAAAATGGTTCAAAGTGCTACACATTCAATAAATGGCCAACACACTTAAGTTCTTCTTAAATCATCTCATTCTGATCAGTTTGTAGAAATTTCATGTATTCTTTCAATACAAGGCTGAGAAGAGAGTCAAAGGAGGCTTTATTTTGGAAGAACCCAGCTTTGGTGCTTCCTGTATTAGTGGACTTTGTTATCTAACTGTAGTGTTAGAACGGCAGGAGATTTTCGGGAGCAGGGTGCTCTTGTATCCGTTTTCACTTGGCTCTTCTGCTATGTGCTTTGGAGCCACATGGCCAAATAATTCCTGCTGGTGATGTCCAACCTTAGACTGTCTTTCAGAATATGGATTTGGGATTTTTTGTTCATTTTTCATATGTTTACTTTGCCTAGTTTGGTGGGAAGCCCCTACCAGGAAACTTGGTTGGAGTTGCTAAGTTGATTTGGGGAAGAGATGGGAGATCCCAGTCTATTTGTGTGTGCAAGGTTGCTGTGCAGGCGGGGGGTAGCTTTTAAATCCTCTCCTGGCAAAGGAGGGCAGCCGGGGTGCAAGTGTTGTGCTGCTGCAGGGTGTGCTGCGGCCGCCCGGCTCTGTCCTGTGGTTACACCTGGCTCGATTCTGGCCGTGTTCAATGCTGGAAATGGTTCATTTGTGAATAAAGGTTAGAGTTCCTTCTTCAAAAAGTTGTCCTTTTGCTTTGCTGTTCTCAAATTTCATCTTCTAACTCGCCCCTCAGCAGAGCTAGCGCAGACCATGTGCTCACAACCTGGCATTGTGTTCGGCAGCTTGTACTGCAAATTTGGTCCCAAAGCCGCAATTCGGGCCTCAGGTCTGTTTCCTTTTTCACTGTTATGTTTCCCCTCTTCACAGCGAGATAAGAACAGCCCTAGCTCTGCTCTCCTCCATTACTACTAGCCAGCGCTGCCCTTCCTCTACTCCAGCTTGGATTCTCTAAAGGACCCGCAGATTTTCCTGCTGCCTCCAGCACTGGTGTGGCAGTAGGGGAGCCCCGCGTTGCTGAGGGGAAGCCAGGGGAGTGCTGGGGTGCTGCATGGCACGAGGTATGCCCGGGGAGCCAGGTGCCCTCCCCTCTCCACGCTGCTCCGGCGCCAGCCGCTGCCTCGTGGAGGACGCGTCCTCCCGCTCCTGGCCGCGCGGGCCCCGCCGCACCGAGCTGCAGGTGGAGCTGTGCGCGCTCAGTTGTGCCTCTCCGCTCAAAGGAATGCACACGTACGTGCTGGGTTCCTTGTATGCGATTTCTTTTTCCTTTTAAAAATTGCATTACCTCCAGGAGCGCTGTCTCGGAGCAAGCGAGCACGCGGCTTTCCTCCTCGCGCTCGCCTGAGGCAGCGCCGTAGCGCGGGAGGAGCGAGGAGTTGCCGGCGCTTTGCTCGGGGAAACCGCCCGCTCGCTGCCCGTGCCGCCCCGCGCGCTCTGCAGCGCCCGAGCGCAGCGCAGAGCAGCGCAGGGGGCGGCGGGCAGGGCCGCCCCGCAGGTG